>JAMLFT010010870.1:0-11490 GCA_026544285.1 Pachyrhizus erosus
TAGATAAAAAAATATTTTAACCTTATTTTTTTTAATTTACAATCTTATTCTTTGTATTTTAAAGTGAAAATATTTAATCTTTTAGAAAATTGACAATTTTAATCTAAAATTTACTTTGAAAAATCAAAAAGATATCACTGTTTGTGCTTCTTTTCTTTTTTTATGATTTAGTATCAAATTCACAATACTTAACTTTTTTTCTGATTAATCTATTTCAAAGAGAAGCTCTCGAGCTAGAGATTTTTTCCTCACAACATTATGACAAATGAATCAATAAATTGACGCACCTAGAAAGCAAGAGTATGTGCATGATCTTGACCCAGGCATCAACTTGCCAAGGTTATTAGTGTGATCAACAAACATTTAAGAAAATCCGCATCAGTCAACCGATGATGGCTACTTCTGAAGATAAAGAATGAAGGAAATTTAGTTTCCGGAGTTCAGATGAGAATTAATTGGGAAGTAGAACCGTGTTGGTATTCATAAGACACTTCAAAACCTTGGAGATTAACTGTTGCAGCTTTGCTTCATCATAAGATTCAAAGCATAGTTTACGATTCTCTGTTGTCCCTGGTGAGATGAAGAATATATAGTAGCTGTTTTCTAAACGGCTTATAAGAATTGTTTATACTAGATGGCTTGTTCTGTGCCTAAGGCACATAAAGGGATTTCTTAATCTTTTGTCATAAAATTAAAGATTTTAATGATTAAGGAATGAAATACACTTAGAAAGTAGGAAAGGCTGGCATCAGCATCCAAACTATATAACCACTGAAAGAGACATGTGTAGATAACTAAGAAAAAAACCATGTTCAAAAACAAAAGTAATATGGAAATCTCAGAAAAAGTCCCAAGGGATACCCTTCCCTCAAACCCCAATGCCTTTCAATAAATTCATTTAGTTTTTATTTTTTCCTACACAGTTGAAAGAACCTTTTCTGCTGTCATGTTTCTTACATGCATAGTGCAATTGTTTTTTTTTTTTTCTATTATTTGAGCAGATCTTCTCTACTTCCCAACAAAATTGGGGGTAGGGAAGTTTCGCTTTCTCACCTTCAAGCTTATCACTTACCACATGGCACTTGCAAACGATGAGGACAAAGCAACATTAAATTCGTTGGGACCATTATGCCTATTAGATATCCATTTTCAAAATTGTCTTACTCATCAAGCCACAATGCAACGCCACCGTTCATCCTCTATCCTCCACAAATCCGATTCATCCTATTTTCTTGGTTCAGAAAGAAGTAGCCGTCATCATCACCCTGCAGGTCCTTACAACTTCCAACCATGTAGGCATCTTATCTTCTTAAACATCATCACCATTCATTGCAACACCACCTTCTTCACACGCTAGTAATGGCAGCTACCAAGAGCAACCCCAATGCACAACTCCTTGAAGAACTAGAGGCTTTGAGCGAATCCCTTTACAAACAACACACCTCCACCACAGCCAGAAGAACAGCTTCCCTTGTGTTGCCACGAACTTCAGCCACACCTGTTGAAGATGTCAAAGATGATGATGGAAGCAGCAACAAAGCTCGGCGGCGCATGTCCATGTCCCCGTGGCGATCAAGACCAAAGCCTGATAATGCCACTGCCAAGGCAGAAACCAAAAAGCTTGACGACACATCAACAACTTCTTCAGGTGACAGTGACAAGAAAGGGATTTGGAAGTGGAAGCCTATTCGGGCTTTGTCTCACATTGGAATGCAGAAACTAAGCTGTTTGTTTTCTGTTGAAGTGGTCACAGCTCAAGGCCTTCCTTCTTCCATGAATGGACTTAGACTATCCGTTTGTGTTAGAAAGAAGGAAACAAAGGATGGTGCAGTTAAGACAATGCCATCAAGGGTTGCACAAGGTGCTGCAGATTTTGAAGAGACACTTTTCATCAGGTGTCATGTTTATCACACCACCAACCAAGGCACTGCAAAGCAGATCAAGTTTGAGCCACGCCCCTTTTGGATATACCTTTTTGCTGTTGATGCTAAGGAGCTTGATTTTGGAAGAAGCTCTGTGGACTTGAGTGAGTTGATAAGAGAATCCATTGAGAAAAACCAACAAGGCATGCGGGTGAGGCAATGGGACACAAGCTTTGGCCTATCTGGGAAGGCAAAAGAAGGAGAACTTGTTCTCAAACTGGGCTTCCAGATCATGGAGAAAGATGGAGGAGTTGATATATATAATAATCAAGTGGAGAATTCAAAGTCCAGCTCCGGCAAGCTTAGTAGTTTCTCTTCTTTTGCTCGTAAACAATCCAAGACGTCATTCAGCATGCCTAGTCCTAGAATGACAAGTAGAAATGATGCATGGACTCCTTCACAATCAAGAATAGGAGAGGATATTCAAGGAATGGATGATTTGAACCTTGATGATCCAAATCCGGTTCAGGATACCTCTTCCTCTACACAGAAAGTTGATGAACGTAATAAGGAACAGGTGGAGGATTTTGATCTTCCGGAATTCGAGGTTGTGGATAAAGGGGTTGAGGTTCAAGAGAAGAAAGAAGATGGAGGAGAGGAAGCTGAGGAACCTGTCCAAGAGGAATCAGCTTCAAGTGAGGTTGTCAAGGAAGTAGTGCTTGATCATGTGCACCTTACTAGGTTGACTGAGCTTGATTCAATTGCTCAGCAGATAAAAGCTCTCGAGTCTATGATGGGAGAAGATGATAAGTTTACGAAAATAGATGAAGAGACAGAACCACAGAGCCTAGATGCAGATGAAGAAACTGTGACTAGGGAGTTTCTTCAGATGCTTGAGGATCAAGACAACAGTGATTACTTGTTCAATCAACCTGAAATTCCACCTCTAAAGCTTGAAGGACACGATGATGCTTCTGCTGAAGATGGAGAATCCAAAGTGTATCTTCCTGACCTTGGAAAGGGCTTGGGTTGTGTAGTTCAAACAAGGGATGGAGGCTACTTGGCTTCCATGAACCCTTTGGATATTGCTGTGGCTAGAAAAGATGCTTCAAAGCTAGCTATGCAGATGTCAAGGCCTTTTGTGTTGGCATCACACCAATCCTTGACAGGGTTCGAGTTGCTTCAGAAATTGGCTGGCATTGGCTTTGATGAACTCAGCTCCAAGGTTTTGAACTTAATGCCCATAGATGAAATGATAGGCAAAACTGCAGAACAGGTTGCTTTTGAAGGCATTGCTAATGCCATCATACAAGGAAGGAACAAGGAAGGAGCCAGTTCCAGTGCTGCTCGAATAGTTTCTTCCTTGAAAAGCATGGGAAGTGCCATGAGTTCAGGAAGGAAAGAGCGAATAACAACAGGACTTTGGAATGTTGATGAGGAGCCACTCACTGCAGAGAAGCTTCTGGCGTTTGCCATGCAGAAGATTGAGTCCATGACAGTTGAAGCATTGAAAATTCAAGCTGACATGGCTGAGGAAGAAGCCCCATTTGATGTTTCTGCAAAGAAAGGAGAGGGTGGGAAGGATCTTTTGGCTTCTTTTATTTCACTTGAGGAATGGATCAGAGACCAAAGCTACAAGGGTGCTGCAGGTTCTGATGGTGAACCACAAAAAGTGACACTCGTATTGGTTGTCCAATTAAGGGATCCAATGAGACGCTATGAAGCAGTTGGAGGACCTGTGATGGTGCTCATTCATGCAACAAGCGCTGACACAAAGGCTCAAGGTAGTGAGGAGAAAAGATTCAAGATAACGAGCATGCATGTGGGGGGGTTCAAGGTGACGAGTACCATAAAGAAGAATGCATGGGACAGTGGGAAGCAGAGACTTACTGCAATGCAATGGTTGGTTGCATATGGTTTGGGAAAGGCAGGGAATAAGAAAGGGAAGCAGCCATTGGCAAAAGGAAAAGACCTGCTGTGGAGCATTTCATCACGAATAGTTGCTGACATGTGGCTCAAAACCATGAGAAATCCAGATATCAATCTTGAAAAGTAATTAGCACCTCCGTTCTATTGTTAATTATGCCAAGGAAGTAGTCTTGCATTCAATGTCTCGTACAAAATTCACCTGCATGTCCAAGTGAAAGTTTCTTGTCTACACACTTCAGCCACACCAGCTACCCATACCATTTGGGCAGATTTATGAATACAAGAACTGTGTAAATGTCGTGTCATGATTAGTTGTTTTTGTAAAAGTCAATAAAATTTCTGAGTCGTATATAGGACATAGGTATTTGAACGATAACGGGGTAGGTTAGCTCTACAAGGTCTCATCAAGCCCATATCCATTTTTTTTCTTCTTTGCTTTTCTTTTCGGCTTGTCTGTGCATATTTGTTGATTTGGTTGGTTGGACGAGAAATTTTATCAGTACATTGCTTAATTTTAATAAAATTTTTAATAAACATTTTTATTATTGTATGAATTTACCTTGATCACGATATTAATTATATTTGTTAGAATTTATCTCCTTAATTGGTGAAGTACACAAACAAGTAGTAATTAATTGTAGAGTGTACTAAAAGGTGTTACTCTTAAAAGTCAGTCATCACTTCTTTTTTTACAGCAAGACGGTCATCACTTCTATTAAAAGTACTTGGATCATGGACAGTAAATTTTTATTCACTCTTGAAGGACTGCATTATCTCAAGACTGAAGAGAAATATTCTTTCATCCTCTATATAAATAGGAAAAGTTGTGAAGTATTGAAGTATTAGAATAAAAAATAATCATTTGACACAATGAGATTTTTTGAATAATTCTTCTTATAAAGAGATAAATTTTGTAATATTATTTTCATAACGAAGAACTTTTATTAGATTAAATCTCATGATTTTTTATTTGTTCACATTGAGATGATTTTTCACATAAAGAATATTATTTTTTACTCTTAACAGTGGTATCAAAGTCACCTAATTAAGACTTAAGATAACTTTTAGGTGTAACTCAATTTGGAAAGAATAGTCATTCATTATGGCTATATATTCAAGTTAACTACAAACAATTATTCTTATAGGAAATAGATGATTTAAAATCATCTATATGATTTATATAAGTCAATTAGGTATCAAAACTAGTTTGAGAAAAAAATTAACAAAGATTAAGAGCTTCTAAATTACAAAAGTGTTTATCAAAGTTTGACTAAACATGCATCGACTTGTATCAAAATGTATGAAATATGAAGAAAACTTGAATTATGATTCAAGACTCCTAAGAACAAAGCTCATCATGTAAAAAAATATATGAAATTGACTATTTTGATGGTTAGAACATAATCAAATACTTAATTCAAAAAAATTATGAATCAATTAACAAAAGTAAAAATGAAAGTTGATGATGAATTGCAAACTCTTATGTTTCTCATATCATAGCTTGACAGTTGAAACACATTGGTTGTATGTACAGAAAAATCCTATGCGTTAGAAAGAATAATACAATCATCCATGTTATTGTGTTCTTTGAAAAAAAAAAATCAGCTATATCAATCACACGAGAAATAGGATATTTACCCACCTTCATGCACATCACAATTCCATGAAAGAGAGAAGATTATTTATTATTGTATTAAACTCATAATGCATGTGACAACACATCTATGTTCCACTAAGATGTTGTTATGTTTTGAGTATTCTAAAAAGTTCCAAGTCTCACATTGAATAGTCTAACTTACTTTAAAGGTATATATACAAACATGTGATGAGATCAACTAATCTACACGTAGTGCATGAGATTGGACCTTGTGAACTCAATATAGTGCAAATTGTGTGATTTGCTCCAACCGCTACACACAAATAAATAAGACCAATGAAAATTTTTATTAAATATTTTTCAAAATTATATCTTACCCAAAAAGATATGTTTTAATAGTTATATTTTTTAATTTGGTTTTTATATTTTCAAGAAAATTTCGTTTAAATTATTTTAAATGTTTTTATTACCGTTATAAAATATTTTTAATAGACTTAATTGCATATTATTTTTTATTAATTAGTACTCATCTCGTGTCTATCAAACGAGTTGTTCTTTGTCTTTGTTAACACACAAAAATTCTTCCCCTTTCTTCTCTTTAGATTCTCTATTGTCATAATTTTGCTTCAGTTTCTAATCCTGGTTCATACCCTACGGAGAAGGACTTGTTAAAACCTAGGAGATTTATGCACTACATGGATAAATCCTTAAAACCAGTGTGTTTAACACGTCTCATATCAAACTTTGTCGCTTTGTGTTAGTCAGCCATAGCCATTATTAACAACAATAGACATTTCATTATAAAAGGTACCTGCAGATTTTCACCATGCAGTGATTGAGAAACTATGACTCATCACAATTATAAAACAAACCAGCATTCACACGGAGCAATACTTCGCTTTACATTCATCAATTAACGCAATTATTGGACTAAACTGCTAAAATTTTATACCATGAGTCCATCAGTTTAGAAATTTCATCTGCTTTTTACAAGGGAAAAGAATAGGAAGCTCCTAGTGGCAAAAGTAATCTAACCGACCAAAAAAGGGAAGTTAATAATAGAATAATAGAGTATTTATCAGCAAGCTACAAATTTATTTCACAAGACCAGACGAGAACAGGTAGTAAATATTAATTTTTCACCGGATAGTGAGTAAGATTTCTTTGAATTGAACACTCTGTAGCCTACACTTCACAATGACCCGTCTAGTTATGTAACTAGAGCTAGTGGAAAATCATTTTTCTCCTCATATTTCTCTACTTCTCAAATCCTCTTTTCTTACTTAAGTTGTTGAATAATTCTTTCCTCGCAAATGGTCAGACAGCAGGAATATCGTGAAACAATAAACTTCAATGCGAATTACATATTTTAGTTTCCTGGAATTTATGCAAACTATACAGTAAACAAGTACAAATATGTTGGAATCCAACTGAACTTAAATGGCTGCATATATACATGTATGCTTCCATCCAAAGTCAGAAGTAGAAAAGGAAATAAGGTTAAAAAAAAGAATCAGCTATTGACACGACGACACCGACACCAGAATGCAGTTCCACCACTCCGGCCTCGAGCAACAGCTATTTCCTCATCAACATAAAACCAGATGAAGAAAGGATCCTCAGTACTTGGCTCCTTGTCTTCCTTTTTTCCTAGACTGATCTCTAGAGGTTGCAGAGGTCCTACTTTTATTCGAATCTTCTCAAAAACGAAAGCCAGTATTCTCTTTTTCCATGAAAGTGTGCCTTCAAATGTTAACTGTCCAATCGGTCCTAGATATACTCCATTTTCGATCCTCTTTGCCTGATAATTCATCAGTATAACTTAACATTTCAACTTAGACAAAAGCACCAAGTTTTATTTGAAGACATTGATTTGGCATATGGAACATTTACAAATAATGAAACAAACAACTGGAATCAAACTTTGCCTGCATGACTAGGGCGGAGGAGGCAATCAAAAAACTTTTATAGAGGCCTTATTAACTAATACATGCACAATAGTCTTTCCTGAATGAAGTGGATATGCAGAGTCCTTATAGATAATAGCTGAGGCCTGATTTCCCTGAGTTCATTTAAGTGGCTAAGAAGAAACAGAGCAACAGTTGATTTTCAGTTTTTCACCTACACTCTATTTCACAAGTTATCTCTGCAAGCGTATTTGACAAGCTTATAAATTTGTTTGACCAAAATAGACTTGTTTGATAATCAAGCTTATCTCGCTATTTTTTTGAACGGCATTTAACCTTATAACTTTATAAACTTCCATTAACATTACATTATTTATTTTATTCTTTATTTACACTTTATGTTATTTTCTAATCGGAAATTTGATCCTCAAACAAACAGTAATGTGTTCAAAAATAAAAATTAAGATTACCTAAACATGCATTTTTGTCTACAAAATTTATATAAATAAAAAATCATATAAGCATGTACTTTTATGTCATTCTATATTTATCAACTAGTTCAATAGTTGATTTTACTAAATACTTTTAATTCAAGAAGTTAGTTTAACAACTTTCAATTTGTAGTTAATAGCTTTCTACTAAAAAAATTAGTTTTTCAACTTTCAACTAATTTATCAATTATTTTTGCTAAACATAGCTTAAATCTTCACAAGCATAGATTAAGATGATAAAAGTAAGTCATGCGATGTATTAGCTATTAAGATGAAATAGCCTAAAATTATTTATAACACCCTAATTGTTCTCTATTATGTGTAACTAGAATTTTAACTTGTGTTATGCAAAGCTAACAGCTCTCTCTCTTCTCCTTCATAAATTGAGTTTAAAAAAAAGAATTAGATCCAAAACTGAGATAGAGGATGGGAATTGGTTCCTCTACAAAGGATGCAATTCAAGAATGTCTTCACCCTAGGTGACTTGTATGTGAGTCTTAAGAGCTAAGAAACCAAAATGTGTAATGATTGACATCATAATGTTTAGAAACAGAGAAAGATAATAGAAACATACTTGACATCACATACAAACTGATAATTTTTAAAGTCAGCAATGTAGCAATGAACACTGAATGTTGGTCAGGGAATAAGTTAATGGACGACAGAACAATACAATAATGGCTAAAGAAGTTGTTAGTCCACCAACTGCATAAGAAAAGACAAATCACATGACTTAGGATTAAGTTCTAGAAAGTGTTGGAAAATGGGAACAAGGCCATCAAAACAACCTTTAGTCTTTGGTACATTTTCTTAACGCGTCAAATGTTTCTTGTGTCATGATCTCCCTTACTTTTCCAGCTAGAAACAACTTCAGTTCAAAACTCAACAACACACTAGAAATGATAGCAACCCACTATAACACATTCTTTTGAACAAACTCCTTATTATTGACCAATATTTATTGGAAATTTCAAATTTGTGTTGATCTCACACCTTACTCAAGGAATCTTATAATTTTGTGGTTTTCAATAAAATTTAATCAATAATAGAGTGTATTAGAAAAAGTATAATATAGATTGTGTTACTAGCACTTCTCATTACAGAAGATTGAAAATTTCTCAACAAGCAGATAAAAGGTAACTTAATATTTTAACTACAAACACTGGATACGCATGCATCAAGCACGAAAGATAGATTGGATCAGGGGAGAGAGACTTACAGCAGCATCAAACCTCTGAACAGCTGTGAGGGGAAAATATCGACCACCTTTTAATTGTTTCTAAATTGAGCACAAAAACAGAAATTTTTAAGTGTAGGTAACCAACAACCATAAAATTCCAAAGCCAGAAACAGAATTACAGCCAAAAGAAGAGCTACTAAGAAAAGATGTTAACCTCGGCAGTAAAAATTAGCATCCAGGTCCTCCCTGGGGATTCCTTTCCACCAAGGGTTTCAAAAAAGCCAGAAGGATCAACTTTTGCTTTCTCAATGATAGACAGTGCAGAAAGAATCTCCTCTGCTGCTACCCTTCTTGTCTTAGCTGCATCTTTTAACACTTTCACACTTTTCTCTATATCCTAAGCAAATACTGGAATCAAATTAAAACCAACACAGAATTCAAATAATCATTTAAAATTTAAAAATTAATAATAATAATCAAACCGGCTTAGCAAAATGGACCAAGTTTGCAGAATGAAAGACCGAAAGGTATTTGCATTCTCAGGTCCAAAACACAAAACTAGAAAGGGTGCACTAAAGATTCACAGTCTAGCATAGTGTGTATTTTCAGGTGAAGTAATTTATGTTTGCAAAATTGATTTTCAAGTGAAATAATTTAAGTTTATATTTTTTATTCATAAAGCAAGTTAGTAGCAAAAGTCATATGAAGTCCTTTTATCCCCGCAAAAGTTACTCAAATTGCTTCAACACAAAAATCTGTTTTAGACCAGAATCAATTTTTCAACACAAAATAAAGCGTGTGAATATTTACTTAAAATCTTGTTAGTTAGTATTTCAACCTGATTTTAGATTATTCAACGTGAATTCAAACACATTAAGTAAGAGTTTTCAACATTATCTAAGAAACCAAACAAACAAAGCTTAAAACATTAATGGGAACCCCAAAGGATAAGATCGTACCTTTTTGGCTTTCTCATTCTCAACAAGTGGGGTTGAGGAAAGTTGGTCTGTTTCAACATCATCAAGGGTTGCTCTGGTCCTTGTTCTTTCTCTGGAAAATTTAACAATGTTGTATTGTTTTGTTACTTTGAGAGGAATGGCATTCAGAGGCTTAAATGGTGGTGAGAGCTTTGATGCTTCAAACGGAGATGAATTTGAGAAACACAAACGGAAGGAAGAAGCGTACAACGTATGAATTGAGCTCATTGCCATTTACAAATGAATCTATAATAATATATCTTACACTTCTATACCTTTTTTTGTTTTTTATATAATTTTGGAGCATATATTCGTGGCCATATGTATTTCGTTGTCTTTATTATCATGCCGTTTATGTATGTGGTCCTCAAATTTCTATTTTCCTCATAATTAATGCCACTTCACTTTACTTATAACACCCTTTTTTTTTTAATATTCACCAAAAAAACCTTTTTTCTAATAAGTATGATAATATGAAGAAAAAAAATAAGATTTATTTAAAATATATTGATGTTTTTAGATTTAATTATATTCATTTTTAAATGTTAAATAGTAAAATTAATATAAATTTGATTAAGAACTCAAGAGAGATTTAGTTATTATTCAATAAATTAACTTTTTCTTATTAAACTTGGTAAGTTTTAAGACACCTCTTCAAAACACAAGCATATAAATTAAAGATGACTCCTAAAATAATAATAACAATAACAAATTAATTCAAAATAATAATAATAAAATAGGTTCACTATATGACTCCTAAAGTTATCACATCTTTTTTCTTGGCAAATTTTGTGACACCTCTTCAAGTCATAGGAATATAAATTAAAGACATAAAATTTTTTTAGAGTTTAAATTTTTATGTATTGTGATATTTCTCGATCTAAAAAAATTTACATGGTTAATTTATTAGAAATTATTGTTAATATTATTTTTAAATATTATTATAAAAGTTAATAAATTTATCATAATAATTGTAATTAAATATGAGTGTAAACAATACATATATTATTTTTTCAAATTTTTAAATATTATCTTTATTGTTTATATTTAGGACAAAGAATCTATAAAATAATAAATTGATTTACGGGAGCTTAACAATTACCACACAAATTTACATGGTGAGGTAAAAGGCGACTTGTGCTCACTTTTGGGTAGGATTTCTGACATGCTAAGGACTGTGGCAACAAAAATGCCATTTTCTCGATTACTAAACATTTATATAAATGACAAACGTTATCGGCACACTCTTATATATTATTTTGAATAATTTTTTTATAGAATAAATTTTATTGAAATTCTAACTTTTGAGTCTCGTGTCTTATTTAATAAATCTTTCTTAATTTTATAATTTTTAATAAATTTTAACATATAATAGAATATGTTAAATATATATATTAGAGACTAAATATAAAATAAAATAATTTACGAGAAATTAAAACAGTAAATTTTTTTATAAAAAATTAGAATAAAAGTCATATATTAAGTAATAATGTAGCAAACTTAAATTATGTGTGAAAATATTTTTTTTAAAAGATCGGAAGAGCACA
>JAMLFT010010871.1:0-11515 GCA_026544285.1 Pachyrhizus erosus
AACTTCTGTTATGTTTAGAAACTGTTGTAAGACTAAAGTTGGAATCTTATGTGTAATAAATTATGTAAGTTGTTTGTTTGAAAAAGGTGTAGTCCTTAATAATAATCTTCTTGAAAATTTTAGTCGTTACATAAAACATCATAATTCTCTGGAATTGAAAGAAAAATTTTCATTCTCAAATGCTGAGAAATTCAAATTCAATTGACCAATTTTGGGGATATATTCTTAAATTGAATACTAGGTTATATTCGTATTGGATCATGGAAGGATTTTGGGTAGTTAAATTAACAAAAACATGAAAGGAATTTAAAAAAACCCAAATTTGAATTGGTTGGTTCGAACAGTTTGGCCAAAGGTTGAAGAAAGAAGAAAAATTACCAAAATGCCCTTCTTCCAAAAGAATTTACCAAAATTATCCCTAATTTGTTTTATGTGATTTTAGACTCATTTGATCCCCTGAAGCCTTAGAAATTTGTAAGAACATAGTGTTACGAGGGGGGAACAGATTGAAAAAAAATATTTTCTCAAAAATAAGTGAAAAATAATTTATTTTTAAGAATTTCCAAAAAATACCCTTACTAAAAGAAAATGGAAATTTAAGCTTATTATGGTTCCAAAAACTAAGAAAAAATCTTAGGAAAGTAACATGAAACTACCTGAGACCTAAAAACCACTTTTAATTTTTCAAAAGCCTTTAAAAATAAAAGTATAGTATGAAAATGACCATTTTACCCCTAGGTAATGAAATTACTTATTTTCACCTTTCTAAGTTATTTTAATTATCAAAAAATAGTATAAGTACTTGGAAATAAAAGATATAATATATCCTATAATTTTAAAAGTAAAAATCTAGAAAATAAAGTTGGAAAGAATAATTTTTTAAAATTGACCAAAATATCCTTCTAATGAAAAATAAGACTTTTAGTATTATTTTAAGACCAATTGAAATAGGGACCTCTATATTTGTGAATGCAAATGAAATATTGAAGGTATCAAGGTAAAAAAGAAGATAAGGAAGATTCTAAGAAAATTTTGAGAAAAAAAGGCCAAAATACCCTTAGACTTGAATTTCCTTATTGTGTGATAATTTCTTCCTATACCCCTATCAAAAGCTTAGGAAGAACTCTTAAAAACTATATAGCTATAGTAATTGAGGATTTAACCTGAAAAAAAGTTTCTTAAGTAATATTTAATTCAAAAATAGATAAATTATAGAATCTAGAAATAATAGGTAAGTTCAAACTTTGATTTAAGAATTCATCCCTAATACTCTAATAAGTAATCTAATAGAAAAAAAAAATGGGTGATAAACAAACCCCCTACTAGGTAACTCTAGTTGTAATTTAAATAATAGAACACCATGGACCATAACAAGAAAAGAATTTATTACAATCTCAGCCTAAGAAGTAAATTGATCAATAAGTCTCTACAAATAAAGAGATCCCTTGCGTGATAAAACAAACCAAACATGAGAGCAATGGTCAAACAATAGTTAAAAGAATGAAAAGTAGGAATTTCCAAATAGGGAGATTCTAAGGATCTGGTACCTGGAGACTTGATTGACGAAAGTAAAAGCGGGTAAATAAAAATATGAGTGAGACTAAAGACAGGAGAAATACAATGGGTTGACTACAAAAGGTATTTGAGGAATGTATGTAGGTTGTGAAAGTCCTATGAGGTGTATATGTACCAAGTTTGTGAACTGTCTAAAATTAGGAGTCAAAGAGTCGGCTTGGTAACCTCGACAAAGCATAGCATTACCAAAGTCAATAGAGAGTATTTGTATACTGTACCAACTTGAGATATGTACTCCTAACTATCACCCAAGATAATTGCAACTCATGGATTTAACATTACGTTTCGCATAAGTCCTTGGGAGTTAGTAGTAGAAGAGGTAGTGAGGGATCCCAAAACACTAGAAATTAATTAATAGGACTCGATGCGGTGAGATTAACAATAAACGATTTTAGGTACGCCAATATCACATGTTTATTTAAAGAATTGAACATTCATTCCTACAACTAACATTTTCAAGAAAAGATGACTGAAGAGTTTTGCCCACTATTTCACATTTCCATAACCCCTCTATGTGGATGATGGACTCGAGACTTATTATATCAATTAGATACCTATACGGGTTATGTCCACTTTACTTTCTTTCATGCAACCCCATTTGCCTCCACTTCTTACGGATAGATAGATCTACCTATCAATCATACTGACTCAAGTGGAACCTCCACAAGTCTTAAAATCGCCTCCCAGTTTCCCTTCTCATCCCAGGAGGAGACGACCAAGTAACTCTTCCTCGACCCTCAATAGAGCTAGCATTGTTAGATCTGCTCCCAGAGCTTACTCCTTCAAGGAGGAAGATCCTTTAGAAAATTCAGAAGATAAAGTTTAATTTCTCTGTTGTAATAGTAGCTTAATGTTTATGTGAACCTTCATATAACTAATGAATGGAAGTGTATTTTTAGAACATTGGTGTGTATATTTAATTAGCATAAAATTTAGATCATTACAACTATCATTGATTGAACGATGTTACTAACAAATTGTTGTCTTTTAATTATAGACTTTTTGTTAGTTATAATAAAAAAATGGGTATATCACCATTCACTATGATTATTATTATAATTCTAATAATTAATATACATAATATATATATATATATATACACACATATATATATTATGTATATTAATTATTATAAGTTTTTTTTTGCAATTGTTTATCAACATACAAAATAAGTATTGGTAAAAAATGATATGACAAAAATAATTATTTTTTATTATTAATTAAAATTGCTTCAATTATCAAATTATATTGATCAAAATTATTGATCAATGACCCTATGCATTGCAATAAATGAAAATTTTCTTATTTGAAAGCAAGGTCAAAAGTCAAAATAACCAATGACAATAATAACTTAAAAAGATGAAAACTATGAGACCTAAACTTTATTTTGATATTTTTTCCCATAATTTTGGCACTTGCTTATACAAAATCTCAACACCAAAGACCTCATAATAGGAGTTAAATCAGCAATGTCATTAGACAAATCAATTAGGACTTGATGAACAAATTGATTTTATTATCATTGACAACATTTGAAAAATTAGGCATCAAATCCAAAAATATAATCAAACAATAACCAACTAATTAACAAATATAAAACATATGTACCAAGAATACAACTAAATAATGCTTTATAATTTAAATTACTTTTATAACAATTGCATTTGTGAAACCTTCATAAAAAAAACATTATTAATCACAACCAACATCTTAAAGGAATAAATTTATTATTAGAAAAGCTTCATGGTAGAAAAAGAAAGTTAATATTTAAGAACATTATGTTTATAAATATAACACATGAAACACTCAAGCATAAGATCATTCTTGAAATTTTTTAATGATATTATCATAGCACAATCTCTTGAAATGATAAAAACTCTTCATACATGTAAATTCACTACATTCTTAACTTCCACTTAAAAAAGAAAGTTTTTTTTTTCAACCAAATTAGATATCTCAAAAGAATAAATTGCCCAAATCCCTACAATTGTTAAAAATAATATTACAAAAATAAACCTTACCATACAAAGAACCAAATAAACATTAATAAAATGAATAAAACATATAATATTTGTAATAACAAAAAATGAAATCTCATTGGCCTTATCCATATTTCTATCAATTTTTGTACAAGTTTTGTTGAAGATAATAGTCATATCACAATCAATGATAGCAAGGATTACAAAATGAATGTCATCAACAATCCTTACTTGAATTCTATACCTAAAAACCAGCAATTACTCAAAAAAACTACTATCAAAATAATCATTCAAAAAAATATATAACATGATTAATTAATGAAAATTTGACTAGTAATTAGAATTAAAAATACCTTAGAATAACATTCCAATCATGCTTATTACACTTTGGACAAAAATATATTCAAGAGTGAAGACATACTTTCTTATTCCATGAACATGTAGTATACTATCATTCTTATTCCATAACATGTTTGATAGTCCCCAAAATAATGCAAAAAGCATATATAGAAATGTATAAATGATGTATTAATAGTGGACTTTCTAAATTTTTGCTTGCTTTTTGGTCCAAAATTTTCAATTTACTCCCTTCTAAGGGAATTATTTTGAATCCATTTAATTTTTTTGTTAGGCTTAAATTGCAAAAAATGATAAAATAAATTATGTTCAAATAATTAAATTACTCTAATTATCTAAAGAAATCATTATTTCCAAAAACTAATAAAAAAAACTAAAATTTATTAAGTCTTTTCAAAATATTTTTCCTTCTTAAGATTTACTTAAAATCATGAATATTATTACATTAGAAAGTAAATAAGTTTTACATTAAAGACAAATTTTGTTCAAGGTATATTTTTCTACACAGGTATAGTAATATTAGCACTATAAGCACATTAACAATATCAATTAAACAATGACAATACATCATGAAAGTTAAAAAGTTGACTCAACTCCATAAGAGATAAATCCAACTTGTTTCAAATCTTGTGTTGTTAATGATTAAAATGGAAATATAAACTACATGAGAATGATGCAAATGAAAAATAATAATTTTATAACTATATAATATAAAATCTAGAGACTTGAATTTACCAAAACTCCAAATCTACCAATAAACATTGATGTGTGAGGAGTGCTAAATGTTGTTGAGATTAGGACTTTAAGTCATAACTTAAACAATCATTGAAATAATTTACACTTCTTAATAAATGTCATAGAAAGTGAGTATAATTTTTTTCTTCTTTTGAACAATGTATTCGTAGTAAATAGTTTTATATTTATTAACATATATCCATCTTGAGCACCTAATAAGCATTACACATCAATATATATGACATACCATATATACATACAAATTCTAATGAGTGCTTTGCATCTCTCTTTCCTCTTTGTTTGTTTTTCTAGTGAATATTATATATATGTTTGCTAATATTTATAAAGGTGCAAATTCACATGTCTACAAGTGTAAGTAGTAAGACTTTACCTTGTTGCCATAAAAAGATCAATCATTAGGCTTCCATCACATATATTCATACATCATATCCAAGAAGTTATGGACTTATGCCCAATGACCTCAACATTATCTATAGTTAAAAGGACTTTCATAAATGTCACTAGTAAACACAACCTACCAAAGCATCTAAAGTCCTTGTCCTTAACCAAAAGATGTTCTTCCCACTCTTTATCCTTAATAGTAAGGATAAGAAGAACACAAATACTAACTAGTATGATAAAAAGGAGTAGATAGGATAGCCATCCCCACTACTTGAGATGGTATTCTAAAACTTTCAACGCTTTTAAGTAAACAAGTGACTACTGCCAAATATAATATTTATAACTTGCAAGTTGCTTTATGATATTCAAGTTGTTCAAATTAAAAACTTTAATTACTTACTACTTTCCCTTGCTTACTGTCTGACTTGATGTTTATTCTAGTTTCAAAAGGAAAAAAAAAAAAAAACTTATGGAAGAAGAGAATAAGGAAACTAAAGACGAAGAAGAAGAAGGAAGAGCCTCCAAGACTTTGAGGAAAAAAGGGTTAATACCAAAGTTGAGCCTTTAATTAAAAAAAAATATTTTCTCAAAAAAAATTCTACATGTATTTATAACTTTTCTCTTCAGTCTAACGTTTGAAATCTTTGTCATCAATGAACTTTCATACATCTTACAAGTTAAAGAAATTTTAGAAAAAAAAAAATAAAAAGAAGTAAAAGCTATAAAGATAATTAAAGCTAAAGAATTTTTTTTTCAATTCTTTATTATTTAGACAATCCTGAGAAAGCTTATCTTTAATTATTTTCTTCCAAGCAAAGCAATATTTGGAAAGAGAAAAAAAAAACCCTACTACCATTGAAGGTGGTAGTAAGACTTTACAATTTGATGCTAAATTTCTTTCAAATTCGAGGTATTTTGAAGCTTAAAAAGCAAGTGACGAAATTTGACTAATTTTGATAAATTAAAAATATGAATAAGCTTGCTTTAATATTTTTATTTATTCAATTTTAAGATAAGAAGTCTAAAATGAGATTAAAGACAACATCGAAAGACAAGTTCAGAGCAACCACCCCTTACATAAGGGTATTTCTTTTGACAATCTAATACATGCTTAAATTTGAATAAAAATTATAAACTAAAACTCTGACAATGTTGTTTTCAAAATATTGACACTGAAACAATTTCAAAATCGATCACCCAAAGACTTGGTTATGTTCCCATATTTTTAATTCATATTATGTATGAAAGGTTCCCAGACAAAATTATTTTTTTCAACATTTGGCTACACTTTACGAGTATATTAAGATAATCATTTATATTTTGAATTAATAAGTTAAAATTATAATTTATATTGAATTATGTTAAAAATGTTCTTATTTTCTAATTTAAAACAATTAAATTTAATGAAAATTTTCCAAACATACAACATAAATAAATAAATATATAATCTCATCTTCAAAACAAACAACTCATCAATTTAATTCTTAAAAATTCATACATATATTTTATATATATGTTTATAAATATCCTTTTTCAAAAACAATCTTATTCACGCCATAATCAAACAATGAATATAGACACCTCTCACTGTATTGCGAAAGAGTAACACCTTTCCCTAAACCCAATCCCATTAGTATATATTATATAATTTAATCACTAAATTTATTTACTTTGACATATTAGTCACAAAATCGTACACTTGATGTGCTAAAAACTAACATTATTTATAAAGAAATTCTAGTAACACTCAGATTAAATAAAATTTATTAAAAATTATCTATTTTAATAAATTTTATTTTTAAATCAAGAATCATTAAATAAAAAATGACTTATTAAAATTAGTTATTTTTGATAAATTTTAACCAATTATAAAGAAAATGTTAAAAAAATATTAAAAAAAAATATCGTTAACATTTCTTTTAATCATTTCTCATCTCACATTAATCAACAATTAAAAATGTGTTAAAATATATATCCTTCTAACTGAACTACATTGCAAGATCAATAGACCTTTTCACTTCCATATCTATATCAGCCAATCAGAATTAATTTATGAGGGCAGTGAGATCTGGTATTTAAAGAAACCATCTCTTCGTAGCATGCATTAATTTATGTGTTCAACACCTCCAAATCTCGGCATCACCACCCTTGCTTTCCAGCATCAAGGATCGTAAAAATTCCTAGTCTTTGCCAACACGGTCTACAACGTACTGTGGACCACAAACTAATAGATGGCATTTTCTAGTTGAGTTGAGCACCACATATATTTTACAGAGCACGTGACTTTGCTGGCGTTGAACTCCCCTAGATGCCAATTTTACAAAACCACTTCGATACCTCTTATTCCATTCATAAACATGATAAAATTTGCTGGAGAGAATCATTATAGATGACCGAATAGGGGAAAAAACTTTATTTCTACAAAAAGGTTCCACCATCTCTTTTCCTATTCAATCATCATTAAGAGTCGCAGCTACACCAGAATCAAAGTATTTCGCACAACATTATAGAAATGAAAACATTATACCTTTGATCCTTAAAAGCTGTTTGTTCACCACTATCACAAGGGACAGAAGATCTAAAAGGATGTCGGTGTCTATACATTACAGCCTATGCATACAACAAGTCACATATCCTACACAACAAGCCGATGAGTAATTTTACCTCTTAAATAAAGCTAGCCTCAGAAATGAGATAAATAAATTGATCCTCAAATAAAGACAGTCCACTAAATGGAAATAACATATCATAAACCTACCCTGATTACTAGCTAAATAATTGCTAGTATTCCATGTTATTTAGGAAGAAGATTCAACCATTTTGTTCACGTCCTCCAAAAGGCCTTTCATCTCACTCTCTAATTTTGTCTTCATATCAGGTGATTTAGCATCCGATGCTTCTAGCATTGAGGTCAGACCCTGAAGTTTCTGCTTTATGTAGTTCAATTTGGATGCTTCACTACCTGGTGACAGTGAAGCAGATGGCTTGACTGGAGTCTTGTCTTTCTTCTTCGTAGAAGAAGCTTTAGACTTGGATTTTTCAGACTTGGAACCAGCAGAAAGATACTGGAGTCTAAAAGAGGCTTCGGAAGAGCCAAAGGGGTTCATGATCTGTGAATGGCTTAAGGCCTTTTCAGCATGAGAGGCTTTCAGGAAGAACACACAAGCAGTGTAATCATTAGAGAATATAGCTGTTTTTGATTCATTTAGAGCTCCAAACTTACCATACAGTGTGATAAGATCAGATTTTGAAGGCAGAGAGGATCCTGGCCCAAATGAGACAAAAAGAGCAGCACCTGAAGCATTTTTATCAATCCCCTTCTTGCCAGTCTTAGCTGCAGCAGATTGCTTCTCTTTAGGCAAACCTGAAGTTGTCTCATTCTTTCTTCTTCTCTTCTTTGGCTCTGAATCACTATTAGCTGATATATGATCAGATTGAATTTGATCTTTCCTCAACATCCCAAGATCAGATTCTGGCTTCTTCCTCTTCCTGCTGGGTTTGTGCTTCTTGTATAATTTGTAGTAGGATCCTTGGCGAAATAGCGAGCTTCTGTAGATAAAACTAAAGTCCACAATACTTTCAAGAGAATTCATATTCGTAGGAGTTTGTGGATTAATAGCTGCATAACGGACTTCAGACAGAACTTCACCCGATGGAACCTGGATTTTTGTTATATCAATAGTCTTGTTCTCATCATATTCTGGTGTTCGGTAATTTGAGCTATCAGGAAGGTCCTGTTCTGTAACAAGTTCCTTTGAAAAATTCTCTTGAAATGCTTCATCATTCAACTTCAAAGGTACAGGGGACTTGAGAAGTTGGTCAGAAGCTCTGGTCACTGGCTCTGATACCTGATCTTCACCAGAAATTTTAGGGGATTCTGTTTCTATCTCTCCTTTCCTTTGCTCTCTGGTTGGAATAGTGAAAGGAGGGGACAAGTACTTACTTTTCTTCCTTTCTCTTGACAAAGAACCCTTCTCACGTTTTCCTTTGCCCTTCCCTTTTTGATCAGTTTCCTTTTTGCTCCTACCACTAGTGTTTCCAATACCAAAGGCTTTTTTCTTCTTTTTCAACCGCGCCAATGTTCCATTGTCATCATTCTCTTTGCCCCAACTATCACCATCATTTTCAGCGCCAGCCTTGCTTCTATCAGTATCTGGGAACAACCCTTTTCTCTTCTGCACAGATTTAGCTGCCATTGTATCCTCACTGCCTTTTCTCTTCTTTCTAACAGTCACTTTTTCAGTTGCATCTCCCTCCTTATTTTTGGTATTGAAATCTTTGTCCTCTCCCATAATTTCAGCAATGCTTTTCTGCTTAATCCTATGATTTAATCTATTTCCTAAAATCCCATGTGAAAGACTCAATTCACCAGATTTTGGGCTCATTGGCATGATAGAGTAGTCCTCTTCAAATGGCCCATGGGTAGGTACTTCCACTGCACCCTCACAGCCACCTACATTCACTGTCTTATCCCTTAAACTATCTTCAAGTCCAGGAATTGACAGGGACGCCTTATACATAGGTAATCTATAACCTCCTCTTGATAGATAAAAGGCTGAAAGCCGAGCCTTCAATATTTCCAGCTCCAGAATATTAGCAACGGAAATAATTTTGGCAATTTGTTTCAATCGAGAAAGTAATTCTGCTGGATCAATCAGAACATCAGAAAGTTTCTCTATACCATTTTCAGGTATAAGAATTCCCTCCTTGACTCCAGAATTGGCCGCCAATGGCCGACTAAATTCAGAGCCAGTTTTATCCACAGCACAAGAACTCATCTTCAAATTCAAAAGCCTTCCAACCTCATTTACAGCTTCCTGTACAGCATTGACAAAAGCCCGAGAGCTACTCTGCTTCACCATATCCTCAAAGTTCTCCTCAAACGGCTTCAATTGGGAATGATGGCACCAAGCAAAGGTTCCATCCCCAAAATAAGCCACAAGTATTCTATTCTTTTGTCTCAGCTTCAAAGCAAAATCAGAAGCATCAGAAGGGTCATAAATCCTGCCAGGCCACCAGGGATGACTCTTAATTTTCCCCCAAACAAAATCACCAACAGAAAACCCACCACATCCTTCATCACCCAAATCTTCCATTTCCACATCCTTGTTTTCACTTGTATCCACAATTGGAACATCTATAGTCACACTTTTCCCATTTTGATCATCCTCACCCTCAACTTTCTTCCCATCTCCTTCTCCTCCTTCCATTCCAACCTCAAAAGGACCACCCTCAGAGTTCAACTTCCCAGCACTATTACTCTCACCACCATAAGAGAACATCAAGTTCCTACCACTCTCTCTCATTTTCAACAAAGAGGAGACCCCGTTCATCTCAGAATCAGCCAAACCTTGACAGCCATCCTCCATTTCTCTCCCCACAAAACCTATCTCATCCGAAGCCTTGGTCTCAGAGACCCTGCTCTTCCCCACTTCAACAACCCCACCATCACCAGAACCTTGGTTCATATGGCCAGAGAAACCAACCCCGTTTTCTGAGGTCCCATTTTTCAAAGCACACAAAGCTTCCCTTAGCTCATTCTTGTCATTCTCTGGAGAAGGCGATGAACACCCAGATGGGTCCTTTGATCGAGCCTCCACCGTACCCATCAAACAAGAAAATTTCTTTTCTCGAGAAAATCAACCTAGGCTGCAAGAAAAAGCAAGAAAATCAACACATCCTAGGGTTTTGTTTAGGTTCCATGAATGGATGGAAATAAGTAAAAAGAAAATAAATAATCAGAATATGGGGATTTAAAATGTTAACTATTAATTAAAAAATTGATGCTGATATAATAAAATTTTATATATGTGCAAAAAGGAATCAATTATCAGTGGACATAATTCTAAAAGAGGAAATCGATGCAGCAATACCTGGGAGAACCAAGAAAACTAGGGTTCCAAAGAAGCTTACTTTGTGTGCTTTGAAGCAAACCTCAAATCAAAACCATTGACTTGAGAATCTGATCGGATTGACATGCAAGAAGAAGAATGTGATTTTAGGATAACACATAAATATTAAATTTTTTTACTAATTTTATTATTACTATATTGTTATTAATAAAAACAGAAGATGCAATCACAGTCAGAGTCACAGAGAGGGAGATAGAAAGCAATTTCTCGAACGTGAATTTGCATATGTCGCGAGATAACAATAACGTTTCATTTCCTCTTGATATTTTGTTGTCACATCACAGCTAAGCTACTTAGGCCGTGGAAAGTGAAACTGACTCGGCGATATGTTACATTTCCTCTTGATATTTTACACTTGCTCGAGTAAGAGCTTTTCTTTTATGTCATTGCCATATATGTCTCTCTTTTTTCTCTAGAGTACTTAAATTTTTTATTTAAAATTAAATTAAATGTTTTTAATGAATAGAAACTATTTTATTTCATTATCTTAAATATTTTATTTTAATTTAAATTTTTAAATATTTTTTATTTTAATTTTTATTAAATAATAATATT
>JAMLFT010010872.1:0-11515 GCA_026544285.1 Pachyrhizus erosus
ATATTAAATAATAAAAAATATTTTACATAATTTAAAAAAATCTCAATAAATATTAATGTAATTTATTCATTAATTTTTTTTAAAAAAATATGTTATAGTAAAAAGAAAAAAAAAATCGAGCAAGTTATAAGAAGACAAATTGATAATTTTACATATACAAATAAAGTTTAGATATGTATGTAGTATAAATAAATAGAGATTACATATTCTCCCAATTAGAAAATGAAAAATAAAATATTTAGAATAAACAACTAATTTCACTTTGTTTGTATGAACCAAGTTTAAAAATATATATAGTGAAAAAAATAAGCAATTTTATTTATATAAGTTAAGTTTAAAATTATATATGGGGAGAATAATAATTAACTTTATTTATATAATTTTTTTTAAAATATATAATATTTTTACAATTTTTTTTAAAATTAAATATTCTCAAACCCGTATTTTTAAGTTTCAAATTAACTTATTATCTTTTATCATAATTTATTTTCTGAATTTATAAAATATTTTTTATCTTTATCTTTTTATGCATTTCAACTAAAATATGACAAAATGGCTTAGGGAGTGATACACAAGTGTCTATACCAAAGGAGCCGTAATTAAATACTCAACTCTCAATGAAAATATATGTTTCATTTCTTTGTCCTTCCATAATCCGTTTCAATTCTTCTAAAGGGCATGTTTACTTTGAGTATTTTGAGTTTCCATTTTTAAATTAAAAAAAAAACATTAAGCTTAAAAATATTTGATCAAAAATTAAAAAATATTTTTAATGAAAATAATTTTAGAAGTAGGCCTCAATTTGAAAATAATAAAAGAAAATGCTATTGTCCATTTCTTTAGAAAATATGGTGGCATGTTTATAATTAATTTGTCATATTTTTTTATATTTTTTTAACGTGCTTCATCATGTGTAACCATTTGAGCCTTTCACTACTTTTTTTCAAGCCATCAAACAAATTGTTATTGGTCACTTATAACCAACAAGGTCATTTTATCAGCGTCCAAAAACTTGTACTTTATCTTTTTCATTGATCTTTTTCTAAATCACTTTTAAACACTAGTCCCTTCATCTATATGTGTTTTCTCCATCTTAAGCATATAAAAACCATTGCTTGTCATTGTCAAACACAAGGAGCACCTATTACTACAACCCAGGGTGCATCATCATCATTAAGCCCTAGAATCACCTCAAGCCACCAAAGCTTTTATCATTCAATCATTAGGACCAACAATTGTATACCTTGTAGAGCTCCAAATGAAATGCTCTCATGTGATAATGGTGTTGTTAATGGTGATAGTGGTAGTGGTATTGCTAATGCCGATATTGGTGGTTAGCACTAGTGGTGGTACCAATGACGATAATGATGATGTTAGTGGTAGTGTTAGTTCCAATGGTGATGGTAGTGCATGTGATGGTGATAGTGTCAATGCTAGTAGTGGTGGTGATGATGTCAATGCTAATGGTGCTGGTGTTGGTGAGGGTTGTGGCAATGCTAGTGGTGGTGATGATGACCATAGGAAGAGTCATTGTCAAATGTAAGGAGAATGTGTTTTTTAAACTAAAAGTTTAATTCACAAATAAATTTTTACTTGATTTTTAAAATGAATGTAAAAAAAGTATTTTGAAATTGAGATTGTTTTAGTTCCATTTTTATGAAACACAATTTGTTTTGAAAATTGTATTTAATAAAAATCAAAAGCAGCAACCACCCCTAAACAATATATGTGATTCATGAAACTGAGCTTTGTTTAACCTTCCAATTGTAGTGTTCATTTTAGAATCCAATTCCATTTCGATCTTCCTTAGAAGTCCCATAGGTTTGTAAATATGTTTTTCCTATGAAGGGACAAACTCTACAATGCATCATTCCTCCATTTAGTTTATGGTGCATCATTATTTATTACTTTTAATTAAATTAATCTTGATTGCACATTTTTACCCTACATCGTCCACATCTGATCTAAACTTTTTCTTAGTCAAAATTGCTCTTCTTCATGTGCCACCGTGCGAGACAATTCTGACAATGGTGTGCTTTATTTGTTGCTTCTTTTCTCCCTCCTTCCTCACCCTGTTTCTTACCTTTCTCTCCCTCTTTACTACTTCTCTTTTATACATCTTCATTTCCACTCACACACACACTATCTTGTGTTCTCAATACTTTATCTCTTTAAGCATTGGCTTAGATTAGGGCTGGGCAACGACAACTGCCTTTTGAAGAAACCAACATAGTCCTTATTCCTTTTTTTTTTTTTAAATGGAATTGCATTCTAGTGTTTTTATTTTTGCCTACAATAAATTGGTAATTACATGTGTGTTAGGGGGTGGGGGGGAGGGGAGTGATTTTGTATCCATTTTTGGATTTTGGTTTTGTGTGGGGGAAGAGGGTGTCATGTGGTCGTGTTGAGCAATGAATAGTGGATCGCTTTCTTCTAAAACAAAGAGGGGTTATAGATTTGAAGAATAAGAACAAGAAGACTTGTGAGTCCAAGAGTTAGTGATGCATATTGGAGGAAGACTTGTTGTTGGTTCCCATAGCAAGAACGAGTTTGTGCTCATTAATGCTAGCAAAGAAGAACAAGGAGTAAGAAGGAGAAGAAGAGGAAGGAAAAGGAGAAGAATTGAAAAAAAGTGACATTGTTATTGGAGGAAGATTTTGACGGTAGTGCACGACAAAGAATGATTATGACAAGGAAACTGTTTGGATTGAATATAGAGTCTAAGATAAAAATGTACACTCCAAATAAATGTTAAGGCTACTAATAATGGTGCACCATAAGCCGTATGATGTAATGGTGCACAATAGAAACCACCATACGAAGGATGCCAAGCCAAAATATGGCTATATTGATTCAAGATGGAAATATGTGAAGCATAGTCCTTAAATTAACAATGAAAATCACTTATTTAACAATTTTTAAAAATTTAATTTTTATTTTTTTTATATCAACATCTATTTTATCTTTTTTTTTTAAATTATAATTTTGGCCCTTTTGAATTTCTGATATGCAAATTTTATCTTCCTATTTTTCTTTTCTATGATTTTAGTCCCAAAATTATAGAAATTTTTTAACTTTGTTTCAGTTAATAATTTTACATGTTGATTGTTTCAGTGTTGTGATGAGATGAAATTTAACATTTAATAATTAAAAAATAATTTAATTAATTAAAATATAAAAATAAAAAAAATAAACATATGCAAATTTAAAAATTAGATCAAAATTACATATTTTTAAAATTTGAAAAATAAACCGTAAAAAAAATTAAGGATATCAAAATAGTGAATAGGGAATAAAAAAGAAAACCAAAATTATAATTAAACTTTTTTTTTCATATCACTTGTAACATCCTGTTTAAAATAAATAAAAGTATATATAAGAAAAAAAACCTTAAAATACAAAATTTTAATTTAATTTGAGATATTTTAATTTATTTAAAATTTAGAATTTAAACTTAGAAGGATTATTATTATAATTATTATATTAGGAAATATTATAAGTTTAATTAGGATTGATGAGAATATGATTAATTGAGATTAATGAATTTAAATAAAATAGTATATAGATTGAAAAATAGACAAATAAATAAGATCGTATAAAAAATATTTTAATAGAAGTTATAAAGTAATTAATTATTAAAGAAAAATAGATATAGAAATTACAAAAAAATATATTCAAGTAAAAGAAAAAAGTAGAAATAAGATGATAAAAAAAATTAGAGTAATAATCTAAATTTTTGGAAAAAGAAATAGAATTTATAAATAATTATATAATTAAAATAAATAGATTTATAGGAATATATAAATATTCTAGTGGAAGAAAATATAAGAGGATTTATAGAAATTTTAGAAATTAAAATATGAAATTAAAAATATAAAAAGAAAATAAAAGAAAATGAAAAAAAAAGAAAATCTACGTGGGATTCAAACCCAAGACCAAGGAGAAGAGGGAAGACGCACGTACCAATTGGGTTAGGCCCATTCGCTTTCAATAAACAACATAAAATGAATAGTAAACACTACGTTTTGGGAAAAATTAAAAATAATAGAAAAAAGGTGGGGGAGCGGACTTGGACTCGCGCCTAAGGAAGGAAGGAGAGTTTAGTGAAGAGGGGAGTGTCATTAGACAGCTAAGCCCATCATTGTGAATTTATGAAAATAAAATATACATAAGCTATGCTTGAAAACCTTCAATCGCCATTGAAAGATGACGTGTCTCCTTCAACCTCAAGCCTCTTTTCACCTACACAACCACCATATCCTTGCACCCTACGAACTTTCCAGACATGTTCGTCCATGCTTGGCGAATGAAATAGGCTGAAAACGAGGAGCAAAATATGTGTATAAACAAAAAAATGAAGACGAAAAAAGGGATGAAAATAGAGGAACCATTCGAGCAATTGCAACTCAAATTCAAAATCCTTTCTCCAAAATTCTTCCACAAATAGCTTTGTCTCACTCTTATCTACCCTTAAGTCCAATCAATTTCATAAAAGGAAGAAGGAATAAAAAATTGGCATTCTCGCTAGAGCTTCGCTGGAAAGTTTAAAATTCTCTTTGAAAACTTGAAATTGAGGTAGGAGGAGTCGTTTATTCTTCATTTTGACTTTGCGAATTCATTTATGATCATATTCCTTACATGTTAGAACTCTAAATTAGTTGAATTGATGAGAAATTAAGCAAGATCAAATTTGAATTTTTCCTAGGCTGCCATTGACGTTCCACCATTATAGAACATGAGAATTCTTGATTTAAATGGTAGTTGAGCTTCGTTTAGGATTATAAATACTTTCTGGAAGGTAATGAATCAATAATAAACCAAGAACGGTGAAAATTAATGAAAATTGAAGTAGGAGAAGAAGGTAGGAAATTGCTATGGATATTACCCCTGTTTGTAATGTTACTAAGTGAATAGGAATAAGGAAATAATAAAGAGGAAATAGAAATAGAAAATAGTAAAGAGAGAAAGTAAAGAGAGAAAGAGGAGAGAAAGAGAAAAAGGAAAAAAAAGGAGAGAGAAAGTTGAGAGAGAAAGAGGGGAGAAAGAGAAAAAGGAAAAAAAAAGGAGAGAGAAAGTTGAGAAAGAAAGAAGCGAGAGAAAGGGGAGAGAGAAAGAAAGTAGAGAGAGAAAGTAAAAGAAATACAACTAATACAATTTTATGAAATGCCAATTATACCCTTCTTCTTACTACCCTGCTTATGAATGATGTTATAATGCTTGCAAATTTATTTAATTTGTGATAATATTTCTATAATGTATGACAATGTTTATATGTTATAATTGTCTCTACTAACAGTAGAGGAACTCTCATAACTTAAGTGATTGTCTCAAGTAAAAAGAACTTAAGGAAATAACTCTAGGGTAGAAGATGAGATAAATAATTGTGACAGTTTTAGAAGTTTACTCAAATAGAGGTTGAATGAAACTTAAGTGATGATCGATTAATTGATGTAAAATAAATCATTGCAGAAATGTTACCTCTAAGCTCAAAACAAGTACAAAAAGGAGTTGATGAATGGAAGTGGGAAGAAAAGGGTGAATAAAAAACATAATGAGTGAGAATTAAGCATGAAGATTGCATAGATTGATCACAGAAGGTACCTGAGGAATGTATGTAGGCTCTAGTGAGTCCTTGGGAGTAGATAAGGTGCCAAGTTGTGAATTGCTTGGAGAAAAGAGGGTGTCACAAAATTGGCTTAGCATCCCTAACAAAGCGAAACATTACCAAGATTCGGTTGAGAGTATCCTAGACCGAGTACTAGGTAGGATATGTACTCCCGATCGTTGACCCATGATGCAGACTTAGATTTTATTGACACACTCATGTAAGTTCTCTTGAAGATAGGAGTATTGGAGGCTTCGAAGGGTCCTAACGATTAGAAACCCTAATTAGACACATTATGGTGAGATGAGAGTATGCGATAATTTGAAATGATTTACTTGTGTGTGTGTTTAAGAAGAGATGACTCACTCTTACAACTCCCACCTTTTAGATACTGATAGCAGAAGAATTCCCCCCTATTTCACCTGACGATCATACCATTGAGAGGAAGATGGACCCACGACCCGTTGTTTGAGGATGACACTTTCACTAGATATGTGAGATTTGCCTTTAAATCCACTAGTGTCATACCTCATTGGTAATTTTCTCACATAGACATATTTGTCATCTTGACACAAACGCTGCCACTCAAAGATGTTGAACTTCCACTTGATACTCCAACAACTTCCAAATGCTCTCATCCCTCTTCAAATCCAAAGTCTTTTGCAAGCTCAGTCTTAGACAAAGTTAATAATTCAGAAGAAGAAAAAGAAACTTTAAAGGAAGAAGATCCCTCTGAATGTTATGATTAAAAGTCATTGAGGGGATTATAAGTTCAGATAATACTTAGTTGGATAGTATTTTCCTTACTTTTTGATGAATGTAAAACTATTAAATATTGCTGATATTTTGAGACTTATTATATACAGTTGTACTCTTAACTTGATTAATATATTACTAACTAAGTTTTAACATGATGTGTGCTTAATGCGGTGATAGCTAAGTGTTCGTAAATTGTAATTCTCTAACGTCTAATATTTTAAAATTTTAAAAGAAAATAAAAATACTTGACGAAATTAAAATCTTATTAAATTAGATAAGTGAGAAAAAGGGTGTTACATCACTTTCATGATTACAAATAAAAATAAAAACTTGTTGTATTAAATTGATTACCAATAAGAAACAAGCTTAAATTAGTATCGGCATAAGAACATCACTAATAATATATATAAGAACTCAATTTAGATTTTTAATTCTCTTTTAGTAGGTATATTGCTGACATTTAAAATTTAAAAATATTCACTAATTTTCATTCCTAGTGAAATATAATTTAAATTTTTAACTTATTTTTAATAATTCTCATTTCATCTTTTAATTCTCACAAAAACTTTTATTTTAATTTGAAAAATTATGTTTTAATAGTTAAACAATATTGATATCTGTAAAAATTAAAAAGCAAAGTAACATTGACAAAAGTTGTTTATGTAAAATTACTTTACGAAAACTAGTTTCTTTCAGCAATAATCTAAATTGCTTAACTATTAAAACCTAAGAAAAACAAGTGCATTGAAGTTACTGTAAGAGTCTAAATAACATGATATACCAAACTTTTCTTGTTATATACTTTGTTTGTTTTAAAATGTTTGCAGTTTTAAAATTTTAAAAATATTTCAAAATGAACGATATTTTTCCTTATCAATAAGAGATTAAAGTATTTTTTTTTATAATTTTAGTCTTTAATAAATATTATTATCTTAAAAGATTTAATAATACATTAATTAAAATTAAAAATAAAATAAAAATATTTTTAAAAAATTATCTTATAATAAATATATTTTATTAGAATACTTGTTTTTTTTAAAACATGAATGATTTTGAGACCGAGCGAATAATTTAATGTGTATTTCATAATAAATTATTAGCACACGGTGCGTCATTAATTTTAAAAAGATAAGTTATTAAGTGTTATTAATTTTTTTAAAATAATTTTTTAAAATATTTTCTCTTATCTCAAATATAAAAAAAAATAATTCATATAAATTAAGAAAATTAGTTAATATTGTTTAGTTGCATTAATCTCAATTAATTTTTTTTCTAAAATTTCTTTTATTAAAAATTTGATTAAAAAAATAAGGAGTCTTTAGAATTAATTATATGTTTAAATTAAAGTTATGTTTGACATGTTATTTCAATTTATTTTTATTTTTTATTAATAAAAAGTTTATTTAAGTGTTTGATAATTGAAGGACGTAACTAAATTTTTTCAAATAATTGGAGAATCTACGGATCAAATTAACCTTGCTTAATTATACATTGTACCGTTTATTTTAGAATCCAATGCTGTTTTCTACAAAGGATGCGAAAAGGTAGAGCACAGCCATTACGACAACTACGTTTGATGAAGAAATATTAAAGGGAGATACATTGCTGATGTAACCATTTCTTATAATTTATTTACTTTTTTATCTCAACATCTATTATATGTATATTTTTTTTCATATCTCGTTTGGTATTTACAAACAATTGTTCTATGAATATGATTTCTCACTAAGAAACAAGCTCTTAAATTAGTTTCTGTTATAAGATTTAGAGTAAATTACAGTTGCATTTCCTCAAGATAACTTATTATATTTGTATTTTCTGTCTAAAATGTTCTTATAGTAATCATTCTTGATTTTTAAAAGTTTGTTACCTAAACACTTCCTATCACATTACAAAGTTGATTATGTTAATAAAAACAAGTCATTTGCTTGTCATAGATCTTTTTAATAAAATTTTTGAATAAAATTTTCCTTTATATTGGTTAAATTAAAAGATTACTTTTTAAATTATAGAAGTAAATTATAATTGAACTCCTTCAAATTTTTGTTTATTACATGTGTACCTCCTCAATTTAGCATTTATTACGATCACGGTCCCTCGTGCTAATGTTAATTATTATTGATTTGGATATGTGAGTTTTTTATGTTTATCTTATTATTTAAAACTAAACTCAAATGTACATGAAATATACTTACTTATCATCTATTAAGTAAGAGTGATCATGTCATAAATAATGTGCATGAAATATTTAACTGTTGGTGTGTGAAATATCTAACTATTGGTGTGTGAAATATTTTATATATACAGTGTAATAAAAAAGTAAAAAAAAAATAAAAAGCTCAAGTATCCAAATCAACAATAATTAACATTAACATGAGAGAGTACAACTATAATAAATGTTAAATTGACGAGTGCAAGTATAATAAACGATAAATTGAAAGAATACAAATGTAATTTATTCTTTTAATTTTAAAAAATAATCTTCTATAGAACTGTACAAAAAGTTCATTAAAAAGACACTAAAATATTTTAGACAAAAAGTGTGAGTATAATAAATATTATCTTGAGAGAATGCAAGTGTAATTTATTGTAAGATTTAAAAATATTTAGTAAATTTTACTCTAATAACATAATTTAATTTGAATTCATAACTTATTTTTATTTCTTTCAATTCTTTCATAACTATGTTTTAATAGTTAAACAAGTTTCTTATATAAGCATTTCCCATGTACAAGAACCCTTTAAAAACTCATTTACTCCCACAAGTTTCTTAAGCTACTTAACTTTAAAAACCAACGTATGAAAAACAAGTACATTGAAGCTGCTGTAATTTTCAAAAAAAAAAAATGAATGAAGTTGCTATAAGAATATTAATAACTAGATGCCTCTTCAAATACTATTAGGTTTCTATGCGGTTCAACATGTGTTTCACTCTCTCTTTTGTCCTCATCCTTCCATTTTTCCTATTTATTCTAGTCTTGAAACACAATGAAACCAAGTTCTACTCTTCACCTCTTACAAGTGAATTGCACTTAACCCATAATCCTCCATCTTCCAAGAAAACCAAAACCACACCCCTCTCCCTCAACAACACAATAGCTTGTTAGCTTAACAACAACCTCTACATAATGGGGAACAAAAACTCAGCAACTTCGTCAAAGGCATATGATAGCAAAGGAACAAAGGTTGCTACAACAGAACCACACTATGGTGGCCAAAGAGCAAATGTTGCTTCAATAGAACCATATTATGTCGTTCCTATGCAACGGAAACTCTCCACAAAGCTAGCAGAACATCATGATATGAAACCACTTGATAATGATGACACTTTCTCCACTTACATTAAAAGTGCAAAGTATAAAATCAAGAGCAAGTCAAACATTGGTGGCCATGAGAAGAGCAACCCTATACCTGAAAACGTGGTTAATGAGACCAAAATCAACAAGGAAAATGAAAGAGACCATTTTTCAGATTTTATTCAGAATGCTAGAAAGAAGATTACAAGTAGAACTATATCGAAAAAGAATAGCTCATTCAGAATAGGGTAAGACTGTGCACATTGAATTGGAGAGCCCCATATAGAATGTGCATGAGTAATGTAATGTATTGTTGGTGAGTTGTGCTATCAGTTATGTGTTGTAGACTTAAACCTGATTGGATACAGGCAGAAGTGTTTTTGATATTTTTGTACTAAAAATATAAAATATTTTTTAGTGAAAAAGTCTTAAAAAATATTTCTAACTTTGTATCAAAGAGATTTTTAATCTTTGTTATTGAGTGAGTACATCAGAATAAGGAGAAGTTCCTGTATCTTGGAACAAGTTTCTGTTGTTTTGTGTTTGAGTACCTGTTGTTATTCAAGGTAATAATATTAGAATAATCATAGTGAAATACAGTGAAAATTTGGCAAAAATATATACATTTGTCTTCTTACTTTATCCCAAGCTTCTTACCAAACTCATTTTTTTATACCCATTTACTTCAAGTTTGTCTCTTTAGTCTAACAACACCAATGAACCAAGCCAAAATTTGGCTACAACGATTGAAGATGCAAAAACGTGTAGCACAGTTGTTAGATTCCCGACGACAATCACCTTCAAAGGAGAAATATGAAAGAGATACAGTGATGATGTAACAATTTCTTATAATTTTTTTTTTCTATATCAACATCTATTTTATCTTTCCTTTTTCTTTCATATTCCTTTCTTAATTACAAACAAAAATTAAAAGTTGTTGTATTAAAATGATTTCTCATTAAGATATAAGTTTATATTAGTACAGGTAAGAACATCACTAATAATACAAGAACTCAATTTGAGTTCTCTATTTTTTTATTTTTTGTTTTTTGAATAAGGGTTCGTAATTCTCTTTTACTAGGTTGTCACATAAAATTTAAAAAATATTTTCTAATTTTCATTTCAAATGAAATTTAATTTGAATTTTTGACTTATTTTTAATAATTATTATTATATCTCTCAATTCTCACAAAGACCTTCATTTTATTTAATAAATTATTTATTAATGGTTAAGCAACATTGACAGTACTGCATTTGCTTAACTTTTTTATAACAACGTAAAACAAGTGCATTGAAGTTCCGGTAAGAATCTCAATAACAATGTGCTTCTATAGATATATTATTGATTTTGATTTACGCAGTTCATTGCATAATTATTAGAATAATTAAACATTCATCGAAAAGAATTAGAATAATTAAAGTGAAAGAGCAAAAAATATACTTTTGTCTCCTTACTTTATTCCATTTTTTGTTTGCATACTCATTGTTTTATATTCATTTACTTCAAGTTTCTGTCCCTTTAGTCTCTAATGGAACAATTTCGGGTGGCTCATAAATGTGGATAGAGCATAATTTGATCAACCTTTACAATTTATACCTCTTTAATATAATATAACATGGAAAATGCAATTCTTAAACAGAAAACTAGGCAATAGTGGTTTGACCATTTTTACCCTTATTTTTCTTATTCAGCTTTTCATCCTATCCTTGCATCTCATTTGTTTCTTTTCCTTGTTATTTTGTCCATCATACACGAGTTACTGCATTTTCTTGAAAAGGCTTTTGGGTATAGTTTTTTATGTGTGAGCGTAGTTCTTCTTGCATTAGGAAAAATATAAAATTAGTACTTTAATAA
>JAMLFT010010873.1:0-11515 GCA_026544285.1 Pachyrhizus erosus
ATATTATTTTTTATTATTAATACTTTTTAAAAAATTATTGAAATATAATGTAAGACTAAAGATTTTAAAAAATAATAAATTGAAAGATGTAAAGAATTAAAAAAATTCATAAAAAAATTTCTTTCGAAAAAATGTCTGAATATAATAATTATAAATATTTTTTTTTTCAAAAATTGAAATAATTATTCTAATTTATTTATAAAGAGAATGATGTATATGTAAATATAAGAATAGAATTCAAACACTAGACTTCACAAAATCATAACTATATATACATGTAAGTGTTTCAATGGTAAAATTAATTTATAAACTAGTCAATAAAATTTATAAGCTCCACTATTGTGTTATTAAACAAAACTTAACGTATCCGTTTTTTTTTTTAAAACAAAATATCCTCGAAAAGTTATGAGATTAATTTTCTCAAACGTAAAAATCACTTAAATATATTCTCATGATTAAAGTCATGAGACTAATCATCCTAGTAAAGATAATAAAAGTGAATTCTATTTTTTTTAACAAAATTTTCTCTACATATAAAACTAAAAAATTATACTTTTGTCAGCATATTTAGAGAATTTATTTATCTATAAACTATTTTCAACATTGTTGGAGTCTTATTTTAATATATACAATAAATAAATTTTGACCGATAATATTAAAGGAGAGAATCAATATGTTTTCTGGAATTGGAATCCTTTGCCTTCAGTAGCTTATATAGTCTCGATTTTTGTGCAACAGCAAATATTAGTGATAAAAAAATTATAAAAACTAAATAAAAAATTAGTATCTTAACAGCCATTTCAAACATATTTAAACTTATAGTTTATATCGTATAGGCTTAATTATAGCATCGATTAAAGAAATTTTATTTTTTAACTTTACATCCATTTTGTCTGTCGCAATAATGACGACACCTGTACATGATATAATTTTTTAAATTAATTAGCATGAGTTAAATAATTAACATATATAATATCGCATAGATGATAGCGATGGAAATAATTTAGAAAGATATTCGATGGATATGCTTCACCACAGTCATAGTCAATTAAGGAATTTAAAAACTAAATCAAATTATAAAAGCCTCAAAATCTGCAATTCAAAGTTCAAGGTGTTAGCTCTAACCCTTTTTTTAGTGAACTTTTTTTTTTACGTTTAATTATATTTTTTTTTCTTTTAAATATTATACTTATATAATTTTAGTCATATGAATTTTAAATGTGGCAATTGAGCTCCTCAAAAATTATAAATATACAAGTTTAATTCCTTAAATTTCAATAATATGATTTTAATTTCTTAAATTTTATAATTGTAAAATTAAAATTAATTTTTTAAAAATTAAAATCATATAATTATAATATTTAGAAGGCTAAAATTATACAATACCAATGTTTAGGAGATTAAAATCATACATTTATAATTTTTAATAGAATAAAATCGCACTATTGTAATCTAATGAATTAAAATCACATATTTGTGATAACTAAAACTAAAATCACACAATTACAATACTTAAGAGACTTAGTTAAAATGAGATTCCAACTCAGCATCTTTTGAGATTTTGAGAAGAGTTGCTCTTTGAAAAGCACAATATGATGAAAGTTGTGAGTTGTGTTTAGGGGATTGCATGATTGTAATCTTGTTGACTCAAATTGCACATTTGCAATACTTAAGATACCTAATTGACACAATTGAAACATAAGAAATTAAAATCATATAATTGCAATACTTGAGGGATAAAAAATGTAATTAAGCCTTTTTTTAAAAAAATATATGCTTGTAGAATATAAATAATGAATTTAATGGCTATGAAATACAAATATAATTTTTTTACAATGTACTTAATTGAAATTTTCAATTTTGTTATATTAGAAGATGTTATTTAAATTAAATAAAAACAATAAAACCCTAAAATTCTAAAAAAATATGTATATAAGGATTGAACTTTGAGATGGAAAGATAGGATGAATGAGGTTTATTGGAAGAAAAAAAAAGATGAAGAGTTAGGGTTTTAAGACAAGGGATGAAGTATCTAGAGTGTTAGAAAAAAATGAAGTTAAGATTTTGAGATGAATAAGTAAAGGCAAAGGAAGTTGATAATAAAAGAAATAAAGAAAGGTTGGACTTTTGATATAGGAAAATGAGATGGAGGAAAATGACTAAAAAAATTAGGGGTTGAGATTTTGAAACAAAGATATATAAGGAATTTAAGAAAAATGAAATAATAGAAAACAAATCTTATAAATTTGAACTAAAGATAAGATAATAGAAAATAAATCCTATAAATTTGAACTAAAGATACGATAGTAGAAAATAAATTTTAAATAATAAAAATAAATCCTATAAATTTGAACTAAAGATAAGATAATAAAAAATTTGGACAAAATTTAGAAATCTTCTTTTCTCTTCATTGGCCTACAAAATGACACAAATTTCATTTAAAATATTTAAAATTTAAATGGTTGGATTTCAATTTAGACTAAACTAAAATATAGGATTTTTAACACAAAAAAGGGTCAAACAAAACAAACTAAGAGTGAAAAAGTGTCAATATTCTAATAAAAGACATATAAAATCAAGTAAAATTGACCTATAACAAGGTATAAGGTAGAAAATGGTGGTTGTAAAAAATAGGGTGTTAAAGGTTTGAAACAAAGAAGTGGGGAGGATGAGGGTGATTGAACCAAAATTGAAGAATGAAGTTTAGAGATATGAGAGTCGACTAGAGGAGAATTATAAAAAATAAAATAGTGAAAGGGTAAGGGTTGGAAGTGAGGAAGTGAGACAAAAAAAGGTGACTAGAAAAAAAAGGGAAAAATTGAGTTTTGAGATAAGGAAGTAAGGCAAATAAGGGTAATAGGGAAAAAAAAAAAATGAGAGGTTAAGGTTTTGAGACTATTAAACTGGATAGAGCTTCGTAGAAAAAATAGGAGTTGAAGTTTTGCGATAAGAAAGTAGGGGTAAGGGAGGGTTACTAGAAAAAAAAGTGACGAGTTGGGGTTTTGAGATGAGAGAATAGAGCAAAGGAGATTAATTGAGAAAAAGGTTGATTAACTTGTTAAAAAGTTTTTTATTTGAAATAAAATTTTAACATTTAATCTAATGCATCTATTGACTTTCATTAGGTTGAAAGCAAAGATATATGAAATGTTTAACCCTTTAAAGTTTTGATGATAACAAAGGTTGTTAAGTTTTGATATATTTAACAATGTTGTTAAGTGTGTAGTTATGTGTTTATGCATCCAAAGCAATAAAGTTATATTATTTCTATCTTAGACATGCTAAAAATACTTCCGTAAAACTGACATCTAATTTAAAATATAGGAATTCAAAGGTTTTAAAAAATAGGTGTCCAATATGCCTGATTTGATAAATATCCATCACATGTCCTCTAAGATTGTCCAAATTAACTTAAACATCTAAGTTCTTATTTCTTTGTGCTCATTTTGTTAAAGTTTCTTAAACATTTTGATAGTGTTATTCTCATATACTACTAAAAGCTTTCTAAAATCCCCTTTGAAATGCTTTATCGTTTAAATATCTTAATATTTAATGAGAAATAAGATTTCCTAATTGCATAAGCAAAAGTCTAAACCAAAGCTATTCAACTTATCAAGGGAAAAAAGTGAGCAAAAAAAGGAATAATCAAAGAAGTAGGTTTGCACGTAGGAAAAGCAACATCTTTTTTGGTACAAGTTTATACAATTGTTTTCTCCCTCTCCACTTTGATCAAGATGCGTACACTAAATAACATAAAGATGTTCCCACACATTAAATGAAATATCATAATGAAAAAATGATTTGAAGCTATTTCTTACAACTAAAGATTTCTTAAAAGTCTATATAAAGAAGACTCGAAGATTGAGGAACTATTAGTTGTCATTCTAAACAATATGTGTTTTCTTCTACATCTTTCTAGAAGACTTTCTTTAAAAGCAAAGTTAAGCTTTCATACCTTTTGCTTAGAAAAGTTCTATATTGTGCTTAACTTTTATATTTTCACTAAGTAAATAGATCTTTGTAAACAAACTTGTATTTGTTTGGAAGGCCTAAAGAAGTTTAGTGTCAAAGAATACTTGGGTGTTATGTTAACTTGGTATAAAGTAATTGTTGTATTTTTCTGAAAAGGTGTTAAACTTGTTTGCATCTATTTTTGGTTTGTGAAAATCCTTCTGAATGAAGGAATTGGACATAGTTCAGGTTGTGGAGCAAACTAACATAAAAATCTGTTTTTCTCTTTCTTTTTTCTTACTTTTTTTTTTTTACAAAATATTGGATGTCTCTTTAGATATATTATTTTAAACATTTGGTGAAAAATTTTACAAAAACAAAACAGATAATTCAACACTCTTCTTGCGTGTTCTTTCATTTCACAATGACCCATTTTTGTAAACTTATTAAAGAATTTTATTAATCATTAATATATTTTTGTAAACTTATTGAAGGATTGTGCTAGGATTGGAGATTTATGGAGTGCTCTTTAATGGAGATTGAAGTGACACTTTAATGAAGCCCATCCTTGGCCTTTCCTTTGAATTTTGTCTTTGCTAAGTATATTTTTTATGTAATGTGATTATTGTATTGATTAGGATGCGACTTTACATTCTTACTTTTCCTCAATTAAATATTTTTTGCATTTTTTTTGTATTAATTTCATGATTTATTGACTTATTACTATTGGTATGATGGAAGACAATCAATTAATCCTAGTTTAAGGTTAGCTCGAGAAAGAAATTATAAATTAACTAATTAAAACATTAAACTATAAAATGAATAAGACTCAAAAAATGTATGTGTATTGTGTATATTTATGGAAAATATTAAGTGTAGTGCATGAATTTTTGGTGATTGCGATAGTAATAACTTCCTATTGTTACAAGTTAACAATACAACATTAACTAAGGTCTAGTTTTAATTGTTCAAAACACTATTAATTTATTTCTAAAAATGTGTGTAAATTTCTCTCATTTCCAAAAAAAAATAGTCGGTAATAAAAAAAATCATCATGCAAAAGTAACATTTGTGAAGATATATATATATAAAACATACATTTATAAACATACTACGAACATCAACATACTTCATGAGTACTAAGGTTTCCATCCAATACTCTAGCTTAATACTCTAGCTTACCTACAAAACTTCAAAGTATCTCAAAAGGTATGATGTAAGGGAAGTATACATACACCACACACTCTTAAAGCTAGTCATAACTAAATACTTTACTAAACTATAATATAAAGATCCACATAAGGACCTTCCCCATCCACAAAACTATGAAGCCAATGGAAGCAAGGTATAACATGAATAACATTAATAATATCACCATAAGTAACCAAGTAAATAAATAGTCCAATTCAGTAATACTACTAAGTTATTTGTTACATATTTCAAAGCATTAATAATTCAGACAAAATATATGCAGCACCTCATGAGGAATAGCTAGACATGCCCATTAATTATGTTAAAGATCACCATCCAATATAAGAAAAATGACACAACAAAAATTATTTGGGAGACATCAATCTTTATCAACAAAGTATAATGTTCTAGCAAAAATATTCAAGTAAGAGAGTTTCTCCACCACAATACTTGGTTGCAAAGTCCTAGTCCTAATGTGGAATTACATCATTTGCATATCTACAAACTCACACCTTAGGCATTAGTCTCCTTGACATTTGAAGTGACAAATTGCTCACACATTATCCATGAATGTTTGATATCAATGATGCCAACAATAATAATTTATCAATTCATCACCACTTATTAAGTTTGTCAGATTTTTCTCACATTATTTGTTTTTCAACAATTTAATATTATAAATATTTTTATAAAAACTACTTCAAGTTTCACTTAAATTATAAATTTCATTATTTCTTTCCTCTTACGTTAATAATAAAATTATTTATTTAAAAATATTAAATTATTTATTATTCATCTTAATAAAGTTTATATATGTTTTTATCATTGATAAATTTTTAAATTTTTTGTTTAGCCTTTATTATTATTTTTTATTGTTGGTTCTTGTTATTTTTTAAATTATTTTTTATATTGATAATGTTTTGATTTATTTTGTAATTGGTTCTTGTTTTTATATTGACCCTATTAACTTATCAATAGTTGGTTATAATAAAAAAAAAATTACAGGACCAAAAGAAAATTTTGAAAACATTTTGAGAACCACTTAACAAAGTCAATATAATGACAAAAATAAAATATAAAATAATTTTTTTAGGGACCAAATAAAAAATCCATAAAAATTTCTAGAACCAATAAAAATAAAATTTATTAAGGACCAAATATAAAATTTATGTATTTTTTGGAGATCAAAAATATATTTAAATCTCTTAATAATAAGAAAGTTCTTAAAAATATTATTTAATAATTTAGTACTCTCTTATATTAGTAAAAACAATAAATAAATTTTAATAATTTAAAAGCTTAGATTTTCACCAAAAATATTATTTAGTAATTTAGTACTCTCCTATATTAGGTCATGGAATATTTAAAATATCATTGTTCTGCTTCTTGTTATAAGACAATTTGCTAGCCACTTTTTTATCGCTAAAATGATTTTGTTTTAACATGAGTTATATTTCATTTTAAATCTCTACGAATAATTTTTTCTTCAAAGCATCCAATAATTTCTTCATTAAAAATCTCAAAAATTTCTTTAAATTATCTAAAAAACAAAAGTCAAAACTAATTTTTGAAAAAATAGCCAAATATGAATGTTATTTTTTCTACCAATTTAAAATAGATTTTGACAAAACTTGGTACTACAATGTAACCTTTTGAATGTATTTTTCATAAAGATATAACATGTCTCCAAATTCATTTTTTTTAAAATATTTATAGTATTCTTTTTCAAAAATTAGTTGAAAAAGTTAAAACAAAACTTTCTAATCTATGCCAATCAATTTGAAAAAAAACATTTAAAAATAATGAACAAACTCATTAAATTATATATAATATATCATTTTAAAGCTTTAATTGTCTAGTTTTAGTATGTTTACCTTGTTTCTCTAAAATACTTTCACATAAAGATATCACAAAAACAACCATATTGTTCATTCATGTTTTCTTGGTAGCTAGATCCAACTTCAAATGAACTTGTCTCTCTTGTTTCTCAATATTTATTAGTGGTTTTTGAGGAAAGTTATAACCCTATGAGTCTAGTTGAAGTTTTACCAAATGACATCTCTATTGAAGCACTATAAATTTAGATATGATAAAAACAATAACTTATGTTCAAATAGATTCACTATCAAACAACTTAAACATATAACATCATATTGTACGTATTTTCAAATACCATATTACCAAAAAATAACTAACCAAAAATTGAATTTTTTCATTCAAACCAACGTCATAACATATTTAAATCATCACCCCAAAATCTAGTGCTAATAGTTTGGTGTGATGTAACGAGGGGAGAAGTTGCTAAATTGTAAACATTAGATTATTTTGGCACTAGGAACATAAATCCTTTATATTACCATTAATGCCTCCTCTCTCTTTTTAAACGAAAAAATTATTAAGTACAAGTCATAGGAGGATAATTCAACAAAACTAATATATTTTTTTCTTTTTTTCATTCAAATGAAGGGAACAAATCAAAAGAATAACTAAATTGATAGTATAAGGAATACTCCTTTCATTGAATAAAGCAAAGAAGTCGCATCTTTAGATGTTGCACATAGTCAAACACATGTCTCCATGCTTACACTAGAGTTGATTATGCTAGATGTAATTAGAGGAATGTGATGACTAACCCTAATTCTAGTTGTTATATATGTGTGGTCACATCTTATTTACCACATTTATATATGGCTAACATTAGGATGTTAGGTGTGTCTTTCACATTAGGCTGATTCAATTATAATAAATTAACCATCCATTAAAGCAATTATGGTCCAACCAAACTTTATTGTTCCCGGTGAGTGCATCTTTAATGTGCAAACTTATAGGTTCTTTTAATAATTGACCTCAATATTAAATATAAACATGTATTTAATATTGAAAATAATGAACAATAACTAGTAATACATAACTTATTACCTAATATTGAGGATGTCAGTGAGTAGACATAACCTTTTAATGATAATTATTTCATGTATGTCATCCCTTTGTAGTAATATTTAATTGTACACAAAGAATTAAATATGTCATCTATGTATAATCTAATTTATGTTCCTTGACATCCAAGCATATCAACATTATCGTGATATAAATATATCATTTTTTTTTTAACATGAACATACATTTAACAATCTTATTTTATCAAATAACTCATACATATCACTCTTGTTATACATAAGAGACAAGTTCTATCTATATCAGTTACATCTCTCTACATAATTTATTCTATATATAATTATAATATTTCTAATCCTTTTATTACAAGTAATATTTAATTACATTAAAACATAGAGTTTTTAATGTAGAAATTATAGTGATATCAAGAACATTAGGCATAGAGAGGGTAGGCCAAAATAATTTATAAAGAAAAGAATTAAGACCATAATTGTACATTGCTAATAAGTAAGGTTGAATAACTATCATTACTTATCCATGATTTAACATTAACCATTAATAATGTTAAAAATTTGTGGATGGTTCACTAAACCACGTCTAAAGTTGGTTTTCTCTATAGTTAAGTAAATTAATTTTTTTATTACAAAATAAATTATGTTTAGTAAACTGTGGCTAAAAATAATATTTTGTAGTACCATGACCTAATTAGAAAAATATAATGAAAAGTAAAAAAGTAATAACAGGGGAAGAGAAATGAGAGATCTTTAAATTAATGTTAGGTCCAAATAATTCTATTGTGGGCAGAACGCAGATAAATGACCTGAAACAAGTATATGAAAGTATAGAAGATCCATCATAGAGTTTCAAATTAATTAGTTTGTTAGGCTGCTATGATGTTATCATCTTTGTTACTATGTTATGATTAAGTTAGTATAATAGATGACAGTTTTTATTTTCTATTAACTTTCCGCCATGAAACTAATTTACTTAAGTAGTTAACTATATAACTTAACAAAAAAAAAAAAGAATTGTACAATCATTATATAATTTGGAAAATCCAGACACATACTTTGCAACTCCAAATTTTAAAGTAGTTCCTTAAATAATCAGAAAGGCAAAGGCATTGGACCAAACGATGAGAACGTAGCACTCATGAAGGAACCACGCAACCTGGCGTTTTAGCTGTCATTGTGGACCATAGCGTCATCCTAGCTTGCCAAATTTCAAACCAGACACATAGACGTGCCATGCAGCATATTCCAACTTCTCTTTACCCTTTTTGTTTATTTTTCCACATATGACCGAAAAGGATATACTAGTAAACTAGTAAACGATAATAAAATTGACCAATCAAGGCATTAGGATCATGATTTATTAAAAAAATGATTAATTGGGGCCCTCTATGATTAACGTAATATTAATAATAAAACAGTTAGAATAAACAAAAAATATTAATAATAAAAGAGTAATTGAAGGTCCTGGACACGTGTCTAGTTGTGGGAAGTATAGTTGTGCAAATAGGCTACAATAGACAAGTGTCCAATGACTTAAAATTTTATATTTGTTTGTCAAAAACAAAAGAATATATTTCGATCAACAATAGCTAATAATGAAATGATCGTCGTCACACCTCCCAGGCATGATAGCTCGTAAACTTCAGATTGAATAATTAACTAATATCTAATGCTACGTAAGTTTTGATAATTTTACAACCATAGAATTTAGAAAAAATTAAACTCGTATCTTGATAGTGTATCTCTTACGCCTTAATTAATTAAATTGATTTGATAGCAGAATGCCACGTAAAGTTTTAATCGTGTATTATGTTTACTTAATTTATTCCTATTTTAATGGGATATTAATACTTTTATTTTCATATATTGAGTTGGATTAAACATTTTTATATATAACTTAAGGTATTAATTTTTAAAAATAACAAATATTTCTTTATTTATATGCTTATAAATTTTAAATTTGAATTTTCTTGAACCAATTATGTATATTTTTAATTTATCTTTTTATATTTATCCAATTTAAAAAGATATACTCATAGGACGAGATACTTAATAATTATATATAGGTATGATTATGTCTAAATTTTAGGTCAAATGTTAAACAAACAACCGGCAATAACGATTGAGATATGGTTTATAATACAAAAGCCGGATAATAATAAAAATAAGTATCCCTTATATGGAATTATCAGGTGCACATAAGTATATGAAATTTTCTCTCCATAAAAATTATACATTCGTTAAATTTAAGGTCAATACTAAATATGAAGATTTTAATATTAAACGACAGGCAATCCACAATTAATTAATATAAGTAAGCGCGTCATGATGTTTATTATAATAATCTCAATGTCTCAGGGCTGCTTTCTTGCATTCTTAGCCACTAATTAGAAATCTCATCAGCTATTGCTAACCTTGTGTTTAGATTATGCCATTTTTTTTAGTGTAATTTATTTTTCTTCTACTTTCACCACATAAAAAGTTGAATACCTGCCAGGAAAAGAACTTTAAATAATAATCCAATGGTTTAGGTTAGGATTGAATCAAAGTTTAATGTGTGTTTTCCTTATCTTTAAGTGTCGTTGTTATCATAGTTATAAAACAAGGCATTTTTTATCCAATCAATGAGAGATTTTTATTTAAAGAAAAACCCGTGTTGAAAATAAGAGTTTCTTCTTATAACATTTGTTTATATGAATTTAATTAGAATGTATACCTAGTATAAAATATTTTTATACTAAAATTTTTTTTTTACACTAATATATACATGAATATTGGAATCAAATAATTAATTAAGGAATCAAATCTTCTTTCGAACTAAATTAGAACAATAAAATATGAGTTTAAGTTTGATACACTATTTGTGAAACGATTAATTATTATATTGATAATAGATTATAAATTTTTTAAGCAAAACTTTTTAAATAATTATTATAAAAATTAATAATTTTAATTATATTATATTTTATTATTAAATAATAGTGTAAAATTATTTATGAATATATTTCAATTAAGATCGAGAAATAATTAAGGGAGTTGAATAGTTTTTATCTAGACCCACATAAGTTGAAAAATATGAATACGTATGTATAACAAAATTCATAATGATATAATCACAATTTTTGGACAATTATCTATTTTAAATCAAATTGTAAGAAATATTTTTAAAAATAAATTAATTTTAATGTACAAGAAAATTCAGCATAGTTAATAGATAGTTATATCTCTTAAACATGTTTTTAAGAGTTCAATTTATGACCATGTGAATAGAGATGACTTTGTTGAGAAAGATAAAATCTATTTTGGTGATCTCTATGTTTTAAAAGGACTTAATTTTCCATTATCTGATTATCAATTTGAAGATATCTTTGTGAATTATTTTTAATTGAATAATTCTATTTTAAAATCTATTATTGAATTGAATTTTTTTATATAAATTATATATAAAAAAATTTATATTAATT
>JAMLFT010010874.1:0-11515 GCA_026544285.1 Pachyrhizus erosus
TTTAAATAAATTTTTCAAATTCGTATTTAATATGTTTATGATCAAATTCATATAATAATAAAATTATTTATAACTTAAATTTGTATAACCAAATTGATATAATTATTTATTTATTTAATAATAAATATTAAATTTAAATCTTTAAATACAAAATCTTGCATTAAAATTTTATAAATGAAAAAAACATGATTAAAAATAAAAATTCATTAAAGGTAGTCAGTCAAATTTTTTGACAAAAATTAATCATCAATAAAATTAATGGATATTTTATACTAATGCATAATAATAAAAAAAATTGAAATATTTAATGAAAAATACAATAATATATTTTATATTCATGATATTTTTAATTATATTTTTAAATAATCAAATCATTAAAATAAAATAAAATTTGATCATTTAAATTTTTTAATTTTTATTTTGATAATTTATATTTTAAAATTCTTAATTTTATTTTTTATGATTTTAAAAAAATTATTTTAATTATGTTTCTGATAAAAAAAAAGATAAAAAAATAATTAAAATAATTTTAAAAAAATAAAAATAAAAATTTAAAAACATAAAATACTAAAATATAAAAATATAATAGTCTAAAAAGATATTTTAGCGTTTAATATAAGTTTGACATGTCTTGATATTCTATTCAAATGCATATTTAATATAATGCTTGGAATAGGTTGATGGGTCTATCGTAAAACAAGTTAATCGTTGAAAAAATCAATAGATTTATCGACCCTATCACTGAGCATATCAACAGACTAATATCAGAAACAGTTAAAACCACAAAAATACATTAAGTTATATAGATATTTAAACTAACTAAAGTAAAATATACATATATATATAATACTTTAATTATAACATAATACTATATATTAATATTTTTATTAAAAATAATACTATTTATAAACTGGTCAATCTGTCAATTTATGACTCATTTGAAAAAACAACTTAACTAAAATCTTTTTTAATAAACTCTTATTACATAACAGCTTATGATATAAGTGGTTAGAATTTAATAAATTATTTGTATTTAAACATACATGTTAATAAGTTCTTACATCATTTCAAAATGTTTAGATGCATTGTTATATAAGCACTTATAAGATGTTATGTCTTAGAAATATAAAATAAAAATCAAATTATAATTAAACATAAATTAAAATTTGAAAAACTAATCGATATTATAACATTAGATACATAAAAATATTAAAAAATAAAAATCACTATCCGCTGTTTTCCTACTTTTTGTTTTTAAAAAACAAAAGACTAAGTACCATAATTAAAAAATAAATAAATCTATGTAACACACACACATTTAGTCCCATAAAGTAATTCACCACGCACATCAATAAATTTAAAATTTAATATAGTTAATAATCAAGACATTATTTAAATATAAATTAAGATGTTAAAGTTAAAATCATATATATATAACAAAAAGTAAAATCATGACATAAGTTTAAAAAATTAACCATCCATATGTATAAATAAATATAAACATATAAAAATAATAAATTATTATAAAATTTCAACCACTACACACTACTAAAAAGAAAAATATAAAAAACGACTAGCAATATATAAAATATGAGTTTAATAAATTAAAATTATTTTTAATAAAAAATGAAACATATAAAATATAAATTTTCTAACAATTTAAAATTATTATTTGTTTTGTATAAAAGTTAATATTTATATCAATTTATTTATGTATTATATATATTGAAAATATTACACTCATCATTAAAAAAATATATTACACACGTCATTCCATTGACATAGTATATGAGTCTGTGCAAGTGTATGAGAGTGACAATTTGGAAAAAAAAAAACAATCAAACAAAAATTACACACACTCCATATGTTTAACCTTAAGAAAATTTAAAGTTGGGTCTTTTTATATAATTTACATAAATTATTCTTATGAATTATCTTAGAAAACACTCTTATAATTACTTTATTTAATACTATTCACATTACTTTATTTTATTGATTTCTCATATGTCTTCTCTTTTATAGAAAATTTCATTCAAGATATACTAAATATTTTATTTTATTTTAAACTATAATAAGCATTTGTCTTTTACATTTACTGGATCATTTTTTAATTTTCTTAAAAATATTAAGAAAATATAAAATTTATGCATATATCGTATGGGTTAAATTAATATTTGGATGTATGTATATCTTTGTTCTTATAAGATAGGATGACATACAAATCAAAAGGGGGCTAGAAAAGCTCCCACACATAACCCACTCCTTTTTCAATTTCGTGGTAAGAAGCAACACTTTTAGTTCTTAAATGTTCTTTATTCCTGACTTAACCTGCAACCTAAAGAATTCTCACAAGACAAAGCAAGGTTTATTTATACCTTTTCTTTCTGTGTTCCTTCTCTCCTCATTGTTCATACTTTGATTCTATTTTTTATTTATTTTTTCTAACTTCGTTTTGCCAATAAAGAGTGAAAAGCAATGTACTGATATGGTCACGCAAACAACATATAACCCATCACTGACATAAAACCTAATTTGTTCGCACCCTGCTTCAGTGTATACCTTATAGTTTTTTTTTTTTTATATATCTTGCTCTTATTTTTTTTCTGCATTTCTATCCACCTAAAACTTTATTTTTAAATATACTAAATATGTTATTTTAATTGGATTCTAATTTTTTAACTAACTTATAATTTATTTAACAAAATATAAAATACTTAATAAGTAATTGTCACTAATTTATAATATATTTTTAAAAAATTCATTTGAAAAAATATTCAAGCTTTTAACTTATTATTTTTTTATTTCCATTTTCAGTATTCAAATAAAAATTCTTGAGGCAAACTTAGATAACACTATCTTCAGTTCTTTATATAAAAATAAATGGTAATATTTTTATCCTGATTATAAAAAATATATGATTATTTTTAAATATATTAATTGTTAGTTTCTTTTTATATCATTATTTTGTTATGATTTTTTTAGATCAATAAATATTAATTGTTAAATTGTTAGTTTTTTTAATAAAAAAATTTAAACTTACCATCTCTATTTCTCCATCTTTTAATCATCAAGTCAATATTATATCTCTTTTGTTGTAAAACTTAATAATATTATATCATTTATTTTCTATGAAAGTGAATGTATTTAATAAACTATAAATAATATAATTTATTTTTATTGATTAAAAATTATTTATTAAATTATAAATAATATCATTATATTTCATCACCATTTAAACTAAATAATTATGATTATTTTTTAAATAAATTTAAATTTGTGATAATATTAATTAAAATTAATTAATTAAATTATTTTTATTCATCTTAAAAATTAAATATTTATTTTTTATATATAAGATAACACTAGAGACAATAAGAAAAACCAACTTTAAAATTAAATTTTTGTTTAATAAATATAAATATCAATTTCATACGAAATATTCATAATTATATTTTTAAAAACAATTGAAAAACATATGATAAAAATATATTTTCTTATTAGGCAAATTAAGCATTTTTTAAGACTAATCATTACCACTGTCATTTTGCATACCTGGGCGACATGTTCAAGTTTTAAATAATGACAACAAAAACAAAGGCGAGGAGAGAAAAATAAAAAAATTATATATCAAAAATAATATTTATTAGTATATATTAAATTTTAAACTATTTATATAATATCTACAATGATTAATAAATAATCTTTAAATGTCATATCATTTTAATCAATTCAATATAAAGGAAAGACTGATAATATCATTTGATTACAAATTATTTATATTGTTTAAAATAACAGTAATAATATACTTTAAAAATAAAAATATTTAAAATAGGAATAATAATACTCAAACATTTTGTTAAAAAAGAGAAAAAAATATGTATCTCATTAATAAAGCGTATAAAAATAAAAATGAATTAAGTACATATCTAAAAAAAATAGTGTCATTATTTTCACAATCAAATCTTCCAAATAAATAAAATTATCATATATTAAAAATATCATAATATTAAAAAATTAAAACTAAAAAAGTTAGAAAAAACCAAGACCCTCAATTATACATGTAATTTATAACATTTTTAATATTGTTACCAAAGGGTTATGGTTCAAGTTCTATCTAAAAAAACATTATTTAATATTATATTAATTATTAATTATTATTTATTTTAATAAAATTTATAGTTACAAAAGTCTCCCTTTTAATTCTTATATTTAAAAATGTTTTCTTTGAATTCATGCACATATTATTTTTAATATTGTAGTAATTAAACGTTAATTAAAAAGAACACGTATACTTTTAGTTAACTTATTCCTATTTCTCTGAACATACTGTGGAAGGTTGTCAAAATAACTAAACACACTGACAAATCCATTGCTCTGTTTTGCTCGCCCTGTTTGTCTCTGTCTCCTACTATTCAAAACAAACCCAACAATGAACCCCTCCACAGAATCAGCCAACGCCATTATCGTCGACATTGATTCCTCTGCCAAAAGCTCATTGTTTGTCGAAAACCACCCAAATGAAGAAAAACACCACCTCGACGTTCCCTTGCTCCTCCAACCATCTTATGCGACATACGAGCTACGAAACCTTCGCATCAGCCTCAAATGGTGTGCCCTCGACCACTCTTCCCTCCTTGGAAAACTCGTTTCCTACGTTGTCTTCATATTCCTCACCATCGCTGTCCCTCTCTTTACCTCCCTTTTCGTTCATGTCCCTGCCTCGTCTTCTCAACTCGACCCTTTTAACTTCAACAATCTCCTCCAACTACCACAATCGGCCCTCGCCATTATCGCTTTCTTCACTCTCTCCCGTTTCTTCCCAAGGTACCAAACAAAACAAAAAAAATCACATCATGTTAAAAAAAATGTGTAGAGAGTTTAGTATCTATTGACACCTCACTTTCATTCAAATAGTCTTCATTACATGTTAACAAGTATAGTTCACTTGATTCAACAGTGTGTGAATTATTGTAAACTTTTATACATATGAAAATGGCTTTGACAAATTGTTATTATAACGAAATCTTGAATGTACGCATGAGTTTGCAGGTATGGGCTTAGACAGCTTCTGTTCCTAGATGTGTTACAAGATGACTCGATGTATGTTCAACGTGGGTACACGCGCGAGCTTCATAAGTCGTTCAGATACTTAGCGTGTATAATATTACCTTCCTTTTTCGTACAGCTTGTTCACAAAATCATCTTCTTTTCTAGGGTGGAAATTTCTTTCCCATGTGGGACCCCTCTGCACTGGGTTGTGTTTGTTTTAGTGTTGGTTTCCTGGGTTTACAGAACGGGGTTATTCTTGTTGGCGTGTGTGCTTTTTAGGCTTACCTGCGAGCTTCAGATACTGAGGTTTGAAGGGCTTCACAAGCTTTTCGAAGCGTGTGGATCTGATGCAAGCATGATATTCAGAGAGCATGTGAGGATTAGGAGGCAACTGTGGATCACGAGTCATAGGTACAGGTTCTTTATAATTAGTTGTTTGGTGACAATCACGGTTAGCCAGTTGGGTTCTCTCTTGCTGGTTTTGGAATCTAAATCTGACACTACCTTCTTCAATTCTGGTGACCTTGTGGTAAATTTATTGCTTCACTTCAATAAATGTTGTTCTTTCTATATTCTTGCTTGGCCAATGATGAAAGTTTTTGTTGTGCAGATTTGTTCTGCTGTCCAGTTATGTGGATTCTTCTTGTGCCTTATGGGTGCGGCGAGAATCACACACAGGGCACAAGGGATAGTGTCAATTGCCACAAAGTGGCACATGGTGGTGACTAGTGCATATGCTGAATCGGAACAGTGGAAACCCCAAATGCTAGAAGGGCTAGCCAGTCCTAATGACAGTGATTCTGATTCATCCGACATATACATATCAGTAAACCCACAACGACCTTCTTCTTTCCAAAACAGGCAAGCTTTAGGTGAGCATTATCTCTTCTTTAAAACCCAATTAAAAGCCTATATATGCAATAGTAAGTTTAACTAGTTTTCAGTTTGATTCTTGATTGTTTTCAGTTTGATTCTTGATTGTGCTATTAAATACTAAAAAAAAAAACAGAAGTTTTATCACTTATAACAATATTATTTAGTTTGAACAAGATAAAATCCTTGTAATCTTAAACAAAAGAAAATTACATGTTGAATAATGTTAACAATACACTTCTAACTTTTAACACTCTTTTAAATACAATTTCTATTATTAAATGAAACTCGTCTTGGTCTTACTAGATAGTACCCACATAAGAAAGAGTCGCGAATGCACTGTGAAGACTGTGTCCTGCATTCATTTATTGAAAAGATGTGCGGTTTTGGTTAGGAAACTTAACTAGATTAATTTCTGCGCAAAAAACGAAATGATGTGAAGAGGATATTTTAATGTGAAAATAACATGGTTCACAAGCAATGAAGTTCTTTCGATTTTTTTTTTGCTTTAGTGAAGTTTTGTCTTCGATTACTGCAGTGACGTATTTTCAGCACAACTATGGAGGGATAACACTATTTGGGTTTGTGCTTGATCGAGGGTTACTTCATACTCTCTTTGCCTTTGAGTTCTCTATGGTGCTTTGGATTGTGAGTATGGTGGCTGTCTAGAATGCCTTGCGTGAACAGAATGTGTATAATTGTATATCATCACAGCTTGTGTGTTAATTTTTATTTGTTAAATTTTTGTATTCACCTATGTAAGTAGAATTAGAATTAGAATTCATTATTTTGAAAGGGGATAAATTTTTTATCTCCAAATTTTTTTATATGAACCTGAAGGTGTAATGACATATCAGTTACTAAGCCGGTGCGGTGTTATGTGTACATGGTTTGACATTTTCAAGGAGTCACCCAAAAAAATCTTATTGCAAATTAGGATCCCTGTGTGAGTTTGTACACTGGGAGAAATGGTTATGAGCAACCAAATCTTTGGTTCCACAATTTTTCTCGAGGCCGATTTAAAAAAGAAAAGAAAGTGGAAAGTGGAAAGCAGTATAAAACAATGTTGACAAAGTTTTGGTGGTAGTAGGATTTTTTCTGAGTGAATCAATTCTTTTTTTTTATTTAATATTATGTTATTAATTTTATTAACTGATATTTAATAATAAATATTTTTTTATATTTAATGGGATGTATTTAATACAAAAATATTTTAGTAAAATAAGTATATCTAATTTTTACGCCTAAAGGTAATAGTATTTTCTATTTAGTTAAAAAAAGTGATAAATTAGTCAAAAATAAAACTTAAAATTTGTAATTAGAAGTAATTAAAGTAAAAAATAATTATTAAATTATTTTATTAATATAATAAAAAACAAAATTAGACTTATTTTTATTTGTTTTAGAGAATAGAATCTGGCGCTTAAAAATTGATGTCACTGTGTGGTATGATGGAACCAAAAACAATCATAACAAAAGATATGGACCAAACCAGACCCATTTCTGAGACAAAAGGAGCCTCAAATTCACGGTTGCTGGGATATTGAGGATTCGTTAATTATTCATTAAGCGGCGCAGACTGGTGCCAACGCAATAAAATAAAATCCATCTAATGAATTCTCTTAGGGATTAATTTAATTTAATTAACGCGTGATCCATGGACACACGAAATGTTGTGACGTTTAATTGGACTACTGTCACTTCTTTGTGACTCACGGGATTATTATTTGAAAAACGTTTGTTTTTTGGAGGACAGTCAAAATATACCAATGTATAGAGAGACCATGGAGTCAATCAAAATCTTGAAAAAAATATTCAACTTTAACCCATTTTCAAGACCGTGTCAATTATTATATTCGTCACTTTTCCTTCTTTAACAATGTCATGTCATGGTCATCATCTGTTGCTATCCAAGTTACAATAAATCGCGGTCAAGATTTTCAGGTAACCCAAATTTCTCGGTGCTTTCACATTGATGACTGTGATCGGCTTCTTGCTTGGTCTTATAATAGGTTTATAATGTGGAAAGTTTGTATCCTATCATTTTTTGTTTCTGTGATTTTATTTCTTAAGTTTCTAGTTTTTCCTATTAAAATTAGTGTTAATTCTTATATTTTAAAAATAATAATTTTAGTATTGTAATTTTAAAATTTGATAGAATTAGTCTACCATCCAAATTTTGTTAATTTTGACCATCCAAATAATGAAATTGTTCAAAATAATAATAATTTCTCTCCTCTCTAATTCCACCCTCCCTAGTTCACCATGTCAACATATCAACTTAATATAACAAACAAAAATATAGAAGCTCATTAGTCATTCCAAGACAACATAATCATCTATCGCAACATGAAAAAAAAAAAAAAGAGTATAAAATCCTATTACAGTAAAATAAAAGTGTATCGTGTAACAGTTTATCATAGAATTTCGTCACACAAAGTATTAAAATTTATCACTTTAATTCAAATTCTTCTTCTTCGTCTAAAAGAATGCCATTTAAATAATTATTAGTAATATTAACTTTGTTTTTCATTTTGTTTGCACTATTAATTAGACTTAATTATTTATATGTTAAATTGTGTTTTTATTTTTTTCAAATATTGGACTAACGGTTCTTACTAATCCATCACAAGTCAACTTTGTGTCAGGCTAATCAATTTTTTAAACCAAGTTTAATTAAATTGAATTATCTTCTAAAATTAATTTATTAGTTTCACTTGTGTTTTGTATAAGATTTGCCTGTTATGTTTAGTCCATTCTAACACTTTTAAAACATTTATAATAGAAATTGTTTAATTATACTGCATTAGTTGTTTGTCAATAAAATATTATTTTGGTGTGTTATATATAATTTTAAATTATTTAAAATTAAAGATTTTATTTATATAAATAATTATTCATTGTAAATTACTTAGTATTTATGATGAGATTAGGAGAGATAACATGGAATCAATAAAAAAATAAAAGTTATTTGTGAATAAACAATTTATTAATAAATTTTTTTATTAGAGAGAATAATATTTGAGTCGCTTAAAATTAAGGTAACATGAAATGAGTTATTTATATAAAAACATTGCAAAAAATTTTAGTTGGTTAATGATATCAAACTCGCTAATGTAACACATAAAAAACTTTCTTAATTCTTATACTATCCCACATGTAATTGTTTAATAAAAAAATATTTGACAACATTCGCATTAAATTTTTAGAATATGTAGTATGGGAGTTATAATTTTTATAATTTTATTATTTTTTCTAATCTATATTAGCATTTTTCTTTTTTCAAATAAGTTTGTATATAGTTTAATGTTTTTTAATGGAGTGTTTGTACTTTAATTTTTTTCTAGTAAACAATTATTATTATTTTATTGAAGGGGCGACTTAAATTAAACTAAACAAATATAGTTAACAATTATTTATTCGTCAACAACAGTTAGACATCTCAAAAGTTTCTATAACTAAAAAGAAATCACATAAGTTTAGCCATTTTACGGGATGTTATTTGAAATCTTAAACAAAATTTAATATTAAATTTTGATATATAATGCAATCAAGGTTTAAATTTTATTTTTAATTTCTATAATTTTATAAACATATAATTTTAATTTTTATACAAATTTAATTATATATTTAATTTTTAATATTTTTAAAATTGAATAACTTTAGTTGTCATCTAAAATTAAATAATAAATAATAATATAATCATAATTGATAATATGTATGACTAATTTATTTATATAGAAAATTAATAATATTAAATAAAAAATAATTTTTAATTTAATAAAATTTAATATTTATTTTGTTAAAATATTTTTTAAATAATTATATTTTTAATTAAAATATATATATATTTTATTTTATTTTTAATATTATTATTTTTATATATAAATGAAATATTCACACATATTATCAATTATAATTTTAAAGATTAAATGTATAATTAAATTTTTATAAAACTTAAATTACACGGAGATCAAGAGTATATTTACTCCTACAATTAAGAACAATGTTTAGCTTGTTTTATTTGAATTTTCAAACACGTATGCATAACTTAAAAAATATTAATTAGTAATGATTATTTATCATTTGATTATTATTATTTTAAATATAGGATCTTTGTTAAACTTTTAAACACAGATATGATCTGTATTTAATAACATAATTTTATATATATATAAAAGTATTAGTTAAGGCAACAAAAATAAAATGGGAAGCCAACCTCTTTACAAAGTGACTTTTCCATACGCATTTTTTTTAAAACAATTTACTTAGAAAATTGTTTTAAAAGTTCACTATTCGTCGCGATAGTTACAGTTAATACGCAGATGTATAACATTATTATTTAAAAAAAAAAACAATTCACTTAGAACATCGTAAATGCCGTATACAATAAAATAATAAATAAATATGTATTGTTGAAATAAAAATTATAATAGCCAACGTGCGATGCTGTAATCGTTTGAAATCTTTCTCAACATTGGCAAAGAAAAAATAATAATTGATTTAGATTTATAACCACTAACTACTTATCAGTGACAAAGAATTAAAATTTTAATAGAATAAGGATTAATTTTTTTTTATGGGTAAGAATCTAATTTAAATATTAGAAGATTTATAATAATTTATGTAGACTGTTTAACCAATTAAACCGAATTTATTTTCTAATATAAATATAGGGGTTGTTTTATTTTCATATATTATTTTTTAAAAAAACTCCACTACTAACAATTATTAATTTATTATCTTAACTATAATATTCGTTATGATCCTTAACATTGTTTGAAAGTCAATGGATGGATCAGGACTGTTTGATATTAAATGAACGAAAAACAATGTTTTTTTTTCCTGTTCACAGTTTGGAACATTTTATAAAGTGAAAGAATGAAAAAAAAATTGTTAAACATTTTAGAAAGTGAAAGAATTAAAAAAAAAATCGTGAAGCATTTTAGAAAGTGAAAGAATTAAAAAAAAAATCGTGAAGCATTTTAGAAAGTGAAAGAATTAAAAAAAAAGTCCTGAAGCATTTTAGAAAGTGAAAGAATTAAAAAAAAAAATCGTGAAGCATTTTAGAAAGTGAAAGAATTAAAAAAAAATTGTGAAACATTTTAAAAAGTGAACGGATGGGAAAAGAAATTGTGAGACTTACGGTCAATTTCAACCCATCAGTTTCGAAGAGAAAAGAAGAGGAAACAGTGACTTGTATAATAAAATATTATTAGAAAAATATATTTTTAGTTTCAATATTTTTAATCAAATATGATGAAAGTTTTTATATTTTTATATTGATAAATTTAATGTAAAAACATAAAAACAATACGTAAATTTAATTTCCTAATTTTATCAAAACATGATAATTTTTTATAAAATAAAATTCGTGTATATTTTTCAATTTAAGTTTGACTGTTTGAGACCAATTTTATTAATGTAAAAGTATAGTCAGAGATCTTTCTCATGTTTGACTGAAAGTATAATAAACGAAAAAAACATTTTTTTAAGATTGAATTGTTCTTACTTTACATATTATTTTATTAAAAATATTTATGTTATTATATATTTATATATATATATATCATATCAAAAAAAAAAAAAACTT
>JAMLFT010010875.1:0-11514 GCA_026544285.1 Pachyrhizus erosus
TTTTATAAATTATATTTTAAATTTTTTCTATTAATTAATATAATATTATCGATTATTTTAAAACTGCAATAATTTAAAAATACTTAAAAAAATTACTATTAAATATTTTAATAACATAATCAAACAATAAGTTATTGATATTATTATTATTATGTCGTGGTTTAGTATAGTTAATTTAACAGCGAGGAGAAAGTGTTTCACCATCTATACCACCAACAGCCATTCCCCTATTTTTGGGCACCGTAGATCTAAAATTTTGAGCAGATTCATAAGGAAGTTGTGGGAGATCTTTCTCGTCGCACTCGCCGCACCCTGCCTTGTTGGTTTCGGAGTTCAGCTGACCACAAGGAAATGTGGTAAGGGCTTTTGGATGGGGAGTCAGAGAGTTTCTTTAGATTGCGGTGTGTTTTGGGTTGACATCTAGGTTTAAGAATGAGTATATGAGAAACTCCATTTTAAAAATTAAAATTTAACATAGTGATATTTTTATTTATCACTATTTTAAAATTATAATTTTTTTTATTTTTCATTTTAAAAGTCAAAAATATAATAACAGGTTTTAATTAGACAGAAAAAATTGAATTGTTTTGATTTTGAAAATAATAAAATTTAATCAAGTCTTTTAATAATACTATAACGAAATTGGATAAATTAAAAAAATAATAGAACAAAAATAATAATCAAACTAAAAAACAAAAACATCAAGTCAGCATGGAAATAATTTAACAACTCCAACACTTAACAATAACATCAAATTTATTTAACGTTTTCCGGTAATAATGCGATGGTAAAAATTAAAATGCACCGTTTTAAAAATATAATAAAATAAAATAAAATAAATATTTTAAATTATAAGGATTAAACTAAATAAAAAATATATATGTAAGATAAAACATAAAAATAAAATTTGTTATCCATTTATAGCCTACACCATCTTTTGCTTAATCAATTCGAGCAAAGTAGTCATGACTCGCGTGGAAATTGTATAATACATAATATTTATATGGTAAAACGTGAAAATTTTATCCATCGGTAAGAGTTGACTTTTAGGCGTGATCTAGTATAATTAGCTGTATGCCTGCAATTCTCATGTCTCAATAGGAAAGTTTAAGTGAGACACAAAAAATGAGTGATCACAAAAGGAAGAAGCCAGACACCGTAACCAGTCCCGGAGATGACGTCCATACCCCACCGAAGAACAAGAAGCAAAAGACCAAAAACCCTTACGCAACTGACGTCGATGACCTACTATTGAACGAGAAGCAAAATACCACAAACCCTTACGCAAATCACGTCAATATCAAGTTAAGTTCATCTTCATCGAGCGACGTGGGCACCGCTGGAGGGACTTCCACTTCCACCATATCGCACGTTGATTCAGTGGGTATGTTTGTAGCACCTAAAATCACGTTCTGGAATTGGTTTTGGTTTTTCAAAATTTTAGGCGTCAAATTCATGAAATCAATTTTGTATTTTTATTTCTAAAACAAAAACTTTTTAAATTGTTACTTCCAATCAACGATGCTTACTTTAGTATTTTCTTGTCAAGTGTGCCCTTAAATTTAAAAGAGAACATTTTTTTAATAGCTGTATGCCTAAGGTTCTCATGTCTCATCAGGAAACCCAGGGGTTAATGCTGAAAATGGCACTGTTGCACTGGCTCATCCAAAAACTCCCCCTGATCAGAAAACAGATGTCAATGAATTACAAAAAACGCCACCCTCCATCACGAGCAAAGGTAGCATATCACACGTTGATTTAACCAGTATGCTGTAAATATATATCTGGAATTGATGTTGGTTTTCCAAAAATCAATTTTGACAAGTATAATTAATTAATTTTCTTTAAAAAAAAACATGTATTTTAAAATAATTACTTTAATAGTTAACAAACTTATGTTACATTACACTATATGATAATCTGTGTTTGAGTGACAAGTATACACGTTGTGTGTAGGTAGAAGCCTGCAACTGATAGAGGCAAAAACAGACCTTAAGTTGGAATGTGGAGAATATGTTTTGAAGATCGAGAAAAGGAGCATTTCAAGTTCAACCTATGAGAATAAAAAGGAAGAGGCAAAGCAATTGGCTCAAGATGCTGGCATGATGTTTCTTCAAGCTGAGATGCTTCGTAACATGGGAGAGCAATTGCTCGCTAAGTACCGAGCATCGCTTCAATGTATATTCGAAAAGTCCGTCCCCAGAATTGATCTACCTGATCAATGACTTTCCGCGTTATTTTCTTTACTAAAATTCAAGTGAACAAGTCTGGTGGTTTTAGCGTTATTTTTTTTAATAAAAGTTAAACTTTTATCTCGATAATTAATATTCATATTTGTTATCGTATCTTATTGTGTTGATTATCGAGATACAATTTTAATTTTTATTAAAAAAAATAGCACTCTAAACACTAAGTTATTTCCTATGTTAGTTGTGCTTTTTATTTATTTTTGTTTTTCTATTTAGTTGTCGTTTGTTTTGTTCCTGTTTCCATGAGTGCTTGGGAAGAACCAAGAAGTATGCTGCTTCTGATCTTGTTCTGTTGTATCATTATTATTAGGATAGTAGGATGTTTCTCCACTCCCTGGGTGGAGATCGGTGATGTCGGTCGTTGTCGTAATAATACGGTGTTATGCCAAAAACAAGTAAGACACGCTTATGTTCTGTTACTTTTATTTCATTTAATAAAAGCGGTGTTAGTTAAATTGTTTATGGTTCACACTACCCAGTGGCTATATTAACATAAAGGAAATAAAAATGCAATTCCTAAGTCCCTCAATCATACTGATTCATTTTTCACTACCCCTTTAGCATCCAGGCTCTTCCACCCCCATATTTTGATCTCACTACATTACACCACCGACTATGTCCCTCATTAAGCAGTCTCCACTTTCATTTTGCTAGCAGTGCTTTATTAAATAATCTTATATTTTTAATGCCTTATCCCCCATACTTCTTAGGAAGACATATCCTCTCCCACATCACCCGAGATACTTTCTTTTCATCTTCCCTACAACCCCACAAGAAACACCTCTGCAACCTTGTGAATTTCTTCACAACTGACAAAGGCATTTTAAAGAAAGATAAGCAGAACAAAGGCAAGACTGTAAGTATAAAATTTATAAGGTAGACCCTCCCCCAAATGATAAGTACTCAGGTTTGCACCAATGGGTATGTCGAAGTACTCAAATGGTAACGTCATGATTTTACAATATAAAACGTAAAAGGTGTCAACGAGTTCCTTGCCTTAACCCTTTTTGCAGTATGAACTCACTTATGGAACTACCATTCACTAATATTGATACTGTACCTGTACCTGTACCTGTTTCTAAACACTCTTTCATCCACCCAACCCACTTATTACAAAACCTCATCCTACCTATCATGTAGTACAATAGTTTTCAACATTTTGAGTCATACACTTTTTCATAATCCACTTTAAAGATCATACATACTGTTAAGGATTGGGTTTGTCTTTACTGGGGCAGATCTATGAGGATAGTCCTGGACAAATGTTAACTTAGCTAACAATTTTTCATTAAACATTAAATCATTAAGTGTAAGTAATTAATTAATTTGATAAATATAGAATAAAGAGAGATGCTTAACAACATCTTGATTTATCTTTTTGTCCTTTATGACTTTATTGTTATTATGATTCGTTGATGTACAAGGTAGCTTTTGTGTTAGATTGATCCATGCTGAAATTAGATGCTTATAAGTATATTTTATTAATTTTGAAGCTTGGCTCATAGTAAGGAACAAAATATACTCGTAAATTAAAAAGTACGAGTAATTCCTTTTAAATGAAATTATTTTTAAGAGTTATTTTCATTATCATTCAGTTATGTAAGTTTTTATAATGAAAAATTAATTTTATTAATTTATATATAGATTTTTGTCATATATTATTATTTAATTTTAATTTCAATGTTATTTATTTAAATTTTAATATTCAAAAGTATCTTTAATTTTATTTTAGATGAATTAAAATTTAAGATTATTATAATCAATTTCAATCTGAATTTGAATTTGATTTTTAAATTTAAATTTTGAAATACCTTTGCAATAAGTAATTTATTTTCATAATTTTTCTTCAATTTTAAATGTATTACTTTTTAAAATTCAATTTGATCAAATGTAATAGAATTTTCATTATTAGTAAACAAGATATTATCATTTTAATTTATTTTATTTTTATTTAAATTAAAAGAAAATTGTACATGTAAACTTGCCAGCTAGGATTCTAACACAATCCTGTGCCTGCCACATAAAACATATGCTAGTCCTCTAATAAACTAATTATGAGTTTGTTCCTAATAGTAAAAATAATTGATATTAAATATTATATTTTTTTATCTGTAAGAAATAAAAAAAATGTTACAAAATTTATAATAACTGATACACCATATTCAATAAATTGAATTATATATTAGTTTTTTTAGAAGAAACTTATCTCATTTCATTTAAGAACAATAACATCAATACAGAATATAATAAAAGAACATGCTAACTAGCATAAAATAGCAGACATCAATTTTTATTAGTTATGATTTTGTGTTGTGCAATTATTAAAGGTGTTGTATTGTTTAACACGGCATGTAATTAAAAAGACAATTACCTTTACAATACACACGTAGATTTGTGCATTTTACAAGTTCGCAATTAATGTTTTCATAGATAACATGCATCACTCTTAATATTTCATGTAGTTGCGAGATTAATATATTTTTTTCTAACTAAAATTGTTGTTGACAACCTATCTAGAAATACCGAATAAGGCTATCTCGGAGCTACTTTATTATTTTAAAGTTGTTACAGATTAAAATTCTCAAATTTTGTCAAGTTTATGGTAATTGCGAGATTAATAACTTTTTTCTAGATCTTGCGCACATTGTATACGTCTTGGATATGTTTTTCAAGCGTTTAATAAGATTATATTAGATAGACTAGCAAAGATTTGAAAAGTGACATTTCTAGGATACAACTTGCATTCACTATCATAATCATAAATCAGAATTCTTAGTTTTTGCTTTTTTATGTATATGCAGTTGTATTGTATAATATTTCTGAGAATGTAACAAGATATTGTAAGGGAAAAAAGACCCAGAAATATTTTTAAGAATTAAAATACAAGTTTTATTTTATTTCTTACATGATTGTGTGAGTGTGCCTTTTTCGACTTCGATATATAAAATTAAAAAAAAATACAGAATTTATTTTAGTGAATATATAATTAATGAATTGTTCATTTGTTCTATCCGCTATTTTGTCATATTAATTAATTTGTTTCATTTAACCCTAGTGAGTTGAGACTATTCAATTTAATAATTTTACTCATCAAAATGTTTGGATAATATATATGTGTGTGTGTGTGTGTGAGGACTTTTGTTTGATTCCATTATTATTATTATTGTAAATAAAAAAAGTTCATTCACAAGTCGCGTTCACATGGCAATGGTAATCTATAATCAATTGAGTTTCCGACGTAATCTTTGATGATATCAGTTATCTAGAAGTACCAATATATAAAGGCATAGACTTTGTTGCTGGGGAAGTCAAAAAAATAAAAGAATAAAACGACTACGTTGCTAGATAAAATAATTAAATTTTAATGTTAAAGAAGTTAGGGTCGATACTCGTGAAATGTATATTACTTTATTGTTGAGATAGGAAGACAAGTGGTTTTTAAAAATAATTTATGCAATTAGACGGAAAAATAAAGAAAGACTACTGGATATAATAAATGCTAAATTAATCAGTAGGTCTTTCAATTATTTCAAAAATTTTAAGTAGATAAAAAATAAAAATAAAAAGTTAAAATTAAGTTATTGGTCTTATAAAAGAGTTTGTAATTAGATTTTTAGAATTTTAAAAATAGTCATAAAATATTATTTTCAAGCTATTTAAAGCCGCTATAAAAGAAAATCCAGGTGCAAAGAATTTACAAAATCAAAGACCGAAAAATGGGATCATGAGAAAAATAAATGTCAACTGTACAATTGAATTGACGAATAATCATGGAATTAGTGAAAAAAATTGTTTTTTTCTCACTAATTATGGGATCACTAATTGTAGAGTCAAATCATTTTATCCATAATAAATTAGGGTATAAAATTAAATCCTTTTCTTAGATATCTCAAATAAACATTGGAGTGTTGTTTTATAGGTATAAATACTTATTTACGACATCTCAACATGTTAGAAAGAAAAATCGTCATTCGTACGTTTTTAGATCACCATCGATAAAAAAAAATCTTAATCAAAAGAATTCCAAAATACCAATAAAGTCCATTATAATGCCTCAAACATAACATATTATTCTTTTATTTTTCTCCATACATCTATTATTTTATATATTTATTTTTTAAAATATACATATGTATAATAAAAAAACAATTGCTCAAGAAAAAAAATTTAAATCGCTTTTGCATATAATTTCCAACAGCCCTATACATATCATATCCAATCATGAAAAGTAAGTCAAATATATGAAAGTTTAAAGTCTACCATTTTACACGAAAGCTAAATTAATCATTACGAATTGTGTGAACTCATTTGCAAATGATATACTTGCATCTTTGACATATTCAAATAGTTTACATTATTAATTTGTTAGGTTATTCTTTTCTTTTATATTTAATTTCCCACGACTTTTAATTATCTCATCTAGCCTATGACGATTATGCTAATAATTAATGCTATGCATTGACAAAATTTAAACAAATATAATAATACAAAAATAAAAAATTAATTTTAGTTAATTATTAATATATTTTTTGTTTGATTCAAGAAGTTAAGAATTACAAGGAAGAAGAAGAGAGGGACCAGGACCAGTTGGTGATTCTAATAAAGTCCTTACTTTATATTGGGCTTCTCAAAAATAATATTACTTGTTGATAATATTTTTTAAAAAATAATGATTACTTGATAAATTATATTAATCTATTAAAATAAACAAACACTTTTTTATCAGAAAAAATATCTCTCATTTTAAATTTGATTCCTTTAAATTGAAGAGTTAAATAGTTGTTGATTAAAAAATTAATAATTATAATTATAATTAAATGAATGTATATGCATAATAAATTATGTAATCATATAAATTTTAATAGTTAATTTTCTCATTTTTCAATTAATAACTATAACTTTTCATTTTATTCTTTAAAGTAAATTTCTTCTTTAGAGAATAGAGTTATGATCTCAAATCATTTTATTTTTTTAAGAAAAAAAGTCAATATCTTATAAGGTTATAATAATAGAAAGTTAAATGACTAGTACCAATTTTTTATTTGTTTTGATGTGAATGAGTTCAATTGTTATTGGCTTAAATATGAATTTGATTATTGAAATTAAATTTTTTTTTTAATTTAATCTTTTAAATATATATTTTTTATTTTAGTTTTTTAAATATTTTTTTTTGTTTTAGTTTTCAATGTCATCAAGAACTTATAACCTAGGTGTGTATTTTAGTTTATACTAGCCTGCATAAATAGTTTTGACAAGCTTTTATAGGATCATTTGTCTCATATTCGTAACTATTACTCTATCATGGTTTATACGAAGGAATTTTAATGCAATTACTAATGTGATTAATGATAAACCTTATTTTGATTAAGATTATTGATGTTTTTCACACAAATTGATTGTTTTCAACACTTTGAGTGACCATTTTCACTTATTTTCATTTAATAGTGTTATTCTTAGTGTAGGATGGTGGAGACCTAAAAGAGATATATATGAAGGAAAATGAGTTAGGTATTGCTTCAAACAATAAAGCATAATTGTTTTTAACTAAGCATAATCATGCATATTTTTCAAGTCTCACTTCGATAAAAGAGCACAAGTATGTATGCAAAAAACATACCCATGTCAGACGCACAAGGCTTTGCTTTGGAAGCAAGGCACAAATGTGCTTACTTAAGCACTACCATGTATTCAATCAAGGACTCTGCTCTAAAAAAAAGAAGCTTCATTATGCTTGTTGAAGCATAATCATGCAAGAGAAATTAGACTGTATAAAAAATAAAGCATAATCATGCTTATCAAAGCATAATCATGCATCAATCTCAAGTCCCCACTTAAGCATAAAGTCATTACTTCAAAGCACAATTGTATTTCATTAAGCATGATTGTGCATACCTCCACATAACTAAAAGGTCTAATAGGCCTAAAAATATCAAAAGACAACAATGTTATTAATTTTTTAGCTTTTAATTAAGTTTCCAAGTCTTCATTTTTTCTATGTGAACAAGAACAAGTGAGAAGGTTATAGAATAGAAGTGTGAAGAACATAACAAGAAACAAGACATGTAAAAACTTTTCCTTTAACACTTTTTATGCTTTCATATATAAATTTGAGTTTTTTAATGTCTATGACTATCTAAATCCTTAAGTTAATATTGTGATGTATGATGTATCAATGAATCCTAATTCTAACTATTTCAATGAAATAATTATTATGTTACAATTCTTTGGGATTGATCACTCTAAAAACATAAATTTATTAATTGTTGGTAATCCATTGCTCTTAATTTGTAGACATTCATAATAACTGAATTCTAAAGACTAGGCATGAACACTCTTATTGCAAAAATTTTTAATTAGATCAATGTAGTTCATTGACTTCCTTGAGCTTACTTCCCTTCTAATTTAGGCTATGATTAAACAACTAGGAAATAATATAAAAGGAACATATCTCATAAATTATGACCTAAACCTATTAAGCATTTCAAGAGGAAGAATTAACAAATGAATGAATGATATAGGTTTAATTGGAATATAAATTAGGGGAACACAAAGGTACATTCATAGTCATAGCTCTAATATCTTAGTTTGTTAAGTTTCCACTCCATTTTACCTACTCGCAATTCTGACTTACTTCTAAAACTAATTGTCAAAATTAGTCTCAATTGTGATTGCTTAGTTTATAATTAAATTTATTTATTTAAGAACTAGTACTAGTGTATGGGGTTTGATATTCAAACTTTAGGTCCATTGTTACTATGGTGTAGGGTATGGTTACTCTAAAGCACTAATTTTACGCATCAATTAACTTTTGTGATTTGATGGAGATATGAGTGATTGGAAATTGTTTCACTTAGTTTATTGCAATTCTAGTTTGAACATTGCAAAGCGTTTAGATAAAGTGCTTACGGATAAATCCTAAAGGGTGGCTTTCCTAGATGCTTTTGTTGAAAACCTCCATAGAGTTTATTTAGACCACTATCCTATCTTGGTTCTCTATAGGGGAATTCCAAAATAATCTAACACTAAACCATTTAGTTTCCAAGCAGCTTAGGTAATGCATAGAGATTTTGAAAATGTTGTTTGTAAAGATTAAGACTATGGGTCTCTTACTTTATCCAATGCCTACGAGATGTCAAGGATGAAGCACTTCAATAAAAAGGTGTTTGCTAACATTTTTAGGAGAGAACATAAGATTCGAACCAAACTTCAAGGGTCAAACAATCATTCACTGAAAAAGAGATAGACAGCCTTATTCTCCTTGAAAAGTTCCTCCATAATGAGTATAATGACATTCTTCTTTAGGAGGAATTCCATTAATACTAGAAACTATGAGAAAAATGGGTTAATTTCGGGATCGTAATATAAAATTATTTCATACCCAAACATTGGTCTAAAGGAAGAAAAAAAATTTGTGGCTTGTTCTTAGATGTTGGCATTTGGTACATATACCTTAGTTGTCGTGAAATAAGGCTAATAAGTATTATAATTCCTTTTTCTAGGTTGATAATAATATTTCTTTCTAGTTATAGATTCATAATATACCACAACTCCTAGAAGCAGGAAGTTTGGTTCTTATTTCCTCAATTACTAAATAAAGGGTCAAGAAAGCAATTATGAGCATGAAAACATTTAAAACTTTGAGCTTAGATGGATTTCTTCCTTTCTTCTCCATGTAATACTAGTATGTTGTTGGCAATAATCATTGAATCTTATTAAAGGAAGTTTTTTCTCTTGACCAATTTGAAGTGAGCCTTCTTGATAGTTGGTGTTGATTCTTAAAATAGACCATCTTATCCACTTGAAGGAATTCTGCTCTCATTAGCCTCTATAATGTGGCTTACAAAATCATCACAAAAGTTATTGTTGCTAGATTGCAACCTTTTTTGGGTGATTTAATTGGCCCTTCATTTTTGGAAAGAACACTCTAAATAATGTCATCCTTGTCCAAGAAGTCATCCATCATATTCAAAAAGCTCGCAATAAGACTAGTTTCATATCCATAAAAGTTGATTTGGATAAGACTTATGATAAATTTAAATGGTAATTTTTTAAAGATATTTTAAAATATTTTGGATTTTCTCCAATTATCATATGCTTGATCATGTAGAGAGTCACCAATGCTTTGGAATAAGTCTCACCTCAACAATTTTTTCCTAGGGTCTTACATAAGGATATAAGGATATTTGATATCTCCTTATCTCTTTATGTTATGCATGAAGAAACTGGCTTTGAAGATTCATGAATTAAAGGAATGTCAAAGTTGGTTACCTCTTACTCTTTCTCATAGTGGCATTTATGTCATTTTCTTTTTACAAATGATATTTTATTATTTTGTAAGACAAATAAGTGGAATACAATTTTTTTCCTAATTTTGTGATGCATGGAAGCTCAAAATTGATTTGAATATTAAATCTAAATTTGTTCACTCAAACAATATTAATGGCCAAATTTTAGATGAGATATAAAATACTTTAGGCATAAAGAAGGTCAGATCTCTTAACCATCACATTTTGTCCGATCGAACTAAAGGTTCGAATTTTTTTCAAGTAATGGAAAAGGTTGAATCCTACCTATCATCTTGGAAAAGTAAGCTTCTAAATAGAGCTAAGAAAGTTTGCCTCGTGAATTCCATTCCAATTCACACTATGCAATCGTATTGGCTTCCTCAATCTATTTTTAATTAATTGGACCAAATTTTCCATAATTTCATTTGGTCAAAGGATGGTCTATATAGGGAATGGAGTTTAGTAGGCTGCAAAGAGATTACCAAGGGTAAACAATATGGGGGACTTGGTATTTGTGATGTTAAACAAACAAATATATCTCTCTTCTAGGCAAGCTGATATGGCAACTGTTAAACTCACCAAATAAGTTTTGGGTGAGGATTATGACTTACAAATACTTGATTCTTAACTCTTTGTTATAATAGTGTCTCCAAAGATTGGATCATCTCCTATTTGATATGGTATTCTGAACACGGAAGCTACACTTAAGGAGGGATTTACACCTAAACTTAGTAACATATTTATAAAACTAACTTTAAAACAATTATTAATTAGGAGACCACTTACATACTAGGAAAACTATTATCAAATGATAAAATTTCTTATATGACAAGTGAGTATTATAAAATTTGCATAAATAAAAATTTTAATGTCAAGTCGTTATTTTTTTTATCTGCAAATTATATATATATATATTATTTCTAGTGATATATTATTATCTTTTTGCTTTTAAAAGTTATACTTTTTTATGAATATTTTTC
>JAMLFT010010876.1:0-11513 GCA_026544285.1 Pachyrhizus erosus
AAAATAATAAATATTTAATATTATGCCTTGAAATAATTTAAGGTCAATTTGAGTGATTTAAAAAAAAAACAATTCTTATTTGAATGAGTTGGCTCATGTAACAAGAATGCAAACAATAATGGAAATTGAGATTTTTTAATATAATTTGAAATTAGAAAAAAAACAATAACTAAGTAATAAAGAAAGAATTTAAGAACAATTGCACATTCAAGGATGCTTCTTTTTCCTTCAAGACAAATTGACAATCTCTTATAATCAATCCCTCCAACTTTCTTGATAATCAAAAGCAATTTGTTGATTTCTTTCATTATAATAGACTATCCTAAATAAGCTTTTAGAATTTAGCTTACTAACATTATGACTTACGTATTAAATATTGTTGATTTTACCACTAGGTAGTTATTAGAACTAATAGACAATTGCAGTAAAAAAAAAAAAACTAATAGACAGGTACCAGTATATTGTTTTAATTGATTTTATATTATCTTATTAGTTTAAAAAAAATTCATTTTTGCACCTAGCAAAACAAGGAGATAATAAGCACGTTAAAAATACAAATATCAAAATAAGAAAAAAGGATTAAAGAATAATTAGATTCCACGATCTTTAAAGAACTTGATCTTGATTAACTCAACTAAAAAAAATTGTTTAGTCTCAAGATGTCAAATAAAAAAAAGGAATTCAAACATCTTTAATTGACAATGATTTATTATCTTTGTCAAATCATGAGCATACAAGTATAACAATACTTTCATCGACATTCACTTGAATGCATTCCTTGTTCCTTCTTTTACGATGTTAACAATGGGCAAGGAAATATCTCCTTACCTTTTCCCACTTAGGACTTGAAAGAAATGGTTTCTCTTCAAGTTTTAATGACTATTGATCCAAAGTGGATAATTTGACATCCAAGTCTGTCCACATACCTAAACTAGTGGCTTGCCAATTTAATCAATTAAATGCCCCTTTTGTGTCATTAAGCCTTCTAATCTCATTAAAAGTTGATAATTATCTTAAATATTTAGTTGTTACGTAAATTATAAGGCAATTATCTCATAATCATTTATATTTAGAGTGATATTTAATTTAATTTATCTTAGATTTATAATTATCTAATTTTTGGTTTATGGTGATTGTGAGTTTTTTTATTTTTTATTTTTAAATACAATTTTTTTAAACGAAATGCATTTATCAAAAATAGACTTGAAATAATATTTAATTAAATTTTGAAACACTTTTTTATTTATTTTCAAAACCAATTTTTTTATAAATTTGATTTTTAGTTTTAAAAAATATATTTTCAGTACCTTTAACAATGATTATTCTCATCACTATTATTACTTTTATTGTTGTTAATGTCATTCTTACCACCTTTACTATAATTATGATCACCATTGTTACCGTCACTACCATCACAACTATCATATTTATTATCATTAACACCATCACTTATTGTCGTTGTCACCACAATTGTTATTGTTGTTGTTGTTACCACCAATGTCACGTTGATATTTTTGAATGTTGTTGTTGTTGTTATTGTTATTATTATTATTATTTTATTATTATTATTATTTATTCATGTGTGTGTTTTTTCTTAATAGAAACTAAAAATAAGTTATAAAAATATTAACATTATATTTCTTTATTATTGTTATTGTCATCATGGTTGTACTATTTTTTTTTATTAATTGTGTAGTTTTAATATATTTATTTTGTTTTAAAAATTGATATTTTTGAATTTTTACTATTTTAATCATTTTTTTGCATGCTTAATCATTTTTTATTTTTAATTATTTTATGTGTTGATAATTTTTTATATTTCATTATTTTATAGTGAAACAAGATAAGATACAACAATTGACTCTTTTTATTTATCTTCAATTTGTAACAACATTTTAAAAACAAAAAACAAAAAAAAATTGAAACTAAAAATTCAAAACTAAAATTGGTTTTATTTTTAAAAATTTTCAAAACTAAAAACAGAAAGTCACCTCAAACAAGGTCTTAGATAATTAGTTTTTAGGTTGCATTCTATTTTTTGACCACTTTTTGTAGAAAAAGGAATTTGAAGTTGGAAAAGATCATTAGAGCAAATTTTTGAAGTGTTAAAGGAATGCCTCAAGGACAAATTCGCTTAGTCACAAAAATAAGCTAAGTGAATTAGCCATTTGATAAAGAATTGATTTTTAAAGTTTAACTAAGTAAATTTTCGTGATTAAGCATAAATGAGACATAAAACACAATATCAAAACATGACCGAGTGAGTTTTGATGGTTAAGTGAGAGTCATGTCTTATCTTTTGAAATTCGTATAAATTTGCTAAATAAAAATTTCAAGTTAGGCTAAAAGTTACTTAAAATGGAAACTTAGCTCGTTATGTAAAGAGATTTATTGTTTTTTATGGCATAATTACATATCCTATACTTTTGTAAGAAAACAATATTTTATTGAAAAGAAATTTTCTTCTTATTTCATTTTTCATCTTTTCCATTTCTCCATGTATTTTGGTGTTACTCATGACTATGGGTAGCTAACTTCCTTCGTTATTGGAGTTAAATATAACCAAACTTAAACTTTATAGTGTCTTTTGATGTTACACACATACTTATTTAATTGTTATTCTATGTTAGTATATTCTTCAATGTTTAATGCTTGTTGTTAAGTGATTAATCATGACTTGATATTATGATGTGATTGTTGATATTATGACACGATTGTTGTTGAAAAATATTTTCTTTGTCTTAAACTAAAGCAAAACACTTAATGAACTTTGTGTTTAGAAATGAAACTTAGTTTATTGGTTATCTTGAGTCATTAGATGTGAAATTAATTTTTTTTTTGAGAAATCAAAATTTAATAACAAAACTAAGACATTTTTTACTTAAGAAATTAGGATTAAAAAAATATTGTTGATTGATTTTAACATTGAGTTCAAACAAAGTATACGTTGTGTGTTTAAGTTAAAAAAGAGTGATGTTTGATGAAGTCTAATCTCAATAATATTTTTTTATCATTTGAAAACATCTTATTTTTAGTTTTATTTTAACTATGAAACCCGAAAAAGAGATTTTAACTCCACTTATTTACTTGTTCTATTTTTAAGTCTCAAAACACCTACCAAAATGATTGTTTTTATTGTTTTTGTGTTATTCTAGATAATGATTTTGTGATACTTACCAAATATTATGTAAATTTTTTAAGAAATAATACTTAGATTTTTTATTTTATTACTTATGTGACTTGTTACATTTGTTAATGACCAAACAATAAAATCATCATGACTTTAATGTCCAAATTAATTTGTTTATGAATATGATTCTGTGTTTTTATTACACTGTTAATAATATTATTATTTTTATACTAAAATGACAAGTAACAAATAGTCTCTAACAACGTATTGTTACTACCTAATCATGAATTTGTTAAAGGTAATAACTTGTTTATGACTAATGTTATCATGTAGTATGTTCCCTTTATCTGAATATTTAGATTGAGTACAACTAATAAAATGTTATCTTTGTGTAATTTAAGTTTAATCTCTTGATTCTGTAGTTAACTTAAATAAAATTAACATTTTTTGGATATGGCAATGTATTTTGTAATATAAAACAAGCAAGCGAAATGTAACTTTCATTATACGGAAGGAGGAAATATCATCCAAGCATTTTTATTCCCTTAATTTATATGTTGTATGTTTAGTAACTATTGTTATAATTATTGCGTTGGATGTGATGTTTGATAACACGAAGAAGTTTACAATCTTTTTAGTCGATCCTAAATATATTAGGATTTTTATTTTTAGCATCTAAACCTTAGTTGATTGATTTTAGTTTTTTAATTTTTTTTTCTTATTTTTAGTTTTAATAAAGGACTAAAAACTTAGAAAGAATGAAAAAAAATTAAAAAACTAAAAAGAAACACAAAAAAGTTATGTGATATTAATTAATAAAAACAATTAAAAACTAAAAATATAAATTCTAAATTTTTAAAAACTAAAATGACTACATAAAAAAAAAAAAACATAACTCATCATGTTAGGAACATAGTAAAATTAAAAAGATGGACCGATACACCATTATCACTAAAAAAATATCTTATAAAACTAACATAATAATCCAAATAGCATTTCCTTAATATGTATCCATATGATATACTTTTATTGATAATGATAATATTATAATAACTTTAACGCCTTTACTAATTTGTTAATCAAACACATTGTGATCCTGCATTAATCAGATTCACTAAAATGCAAATAATGAATTTAGAAATGGTTATAGATATATGGATATTCAGCCGGTAAAATTATATATTAAAGTTGTTAAGTAAAAGTTTATTTCTTTTTAAAAAAACAAATGTAAATTCTATCCATTGTAAATTTGTAATCCCTATTTGAAACGCCCTGTCGTTTGGTATGAGATTTGTTTAGTTACTGGGCTTCCCCATAGGTCAGATTTGGATAAGGATTGCTTTGCTTTGATATTTATGGTTTCTCGCCCCATTATCACATTGGTTGTAGGACTGTCCAAACATGTCTAATAATGCCGAGTCCCATCTTTTAAATGGTGGGGCTTGATCAACATTATTAGTCTGTGATGTATATCAAATAGGCATGTGTAGGTAGTAGGCACCAACTTACAAGGTTCCAAAATGATGTTCTAGGTTCCGAATAGACTTGGTCCTAAGTTATGTTATGTGTGAACTATAAGCTTTCCCTATATATTAGTACTATTATGTAACATAAATGATGTAGTTGGGGAGGCAGAATTCAAAGATAGTGATAGTATTACAATTGACCATGGGCATGTACCCCTCCCTTGTCAAGGGAGAGGTTTGTGTTGGGTTCAACTCCCCATGGAGTAGGTCGTTGATTTTTATAGGAATTAAGGCTTATATTAGTGTTCGAGAAAAGGAAGGCTATCCATTCTCCACCTTTTCTTTCTTAAATTTGACCTTGCACCATTCGACAACTATTCAATTAGTTTCCATAACTCTCTTCCTTTTAAATTTTAGTCTCTATACGAAAAAATTGTAATTTTTATTTTCTACGCAGTCCTTTTTTCTTTTTTTTTTTTTTTATAAAAAATTGTTTTTGTCAAAAAGTTTTGTAGCGATTTTATAAGGTCTTCTTTAGTGTTACAAAGACCAAATTTTTTCCAGAGATACATGTTTACTGTTTTTCTTTATAGGAACTAAATTTTAAAAGAAACACAAGTATATCGACTAAGTTGACAATTTAACTTTTTCTTATCATATATGCATATTCAGTTTTTCTTCTTCATCTTCTGAGGTAAATGATAACATAAGGAATCTAAATCCACGGGTATTTCCTTTGCCGCTTCAAGTCATTGAAATTGCTGGACCAAAAAAATAATGATTGAAAATTATGCTACATTTTTGGGAATGAAGCATGAAAAGCAAAACATGATCTCCTTTTTAGTATTATTTTCTGTATTGTCTTTGAGTGGATCATCTTGACTTGATGAGAGTCATGGTTATACACATCCTGTTAGGAATAATTGAACTTGATATTCAAAATTCTTTGCCCCTTCCCAGGCCTGTGTTCTCTTATTATTATTATTTTTTTTGTTGATATATGGGCAATGATTGGATTGGAGAAAAGCAGTCCGATGATCTGCTTTGCAATAAATGCTTTTATAATTTTACTAGGCATTTTAAAGCAGTATCAGTTGGCAATGTGCCTCATGTTGGAAACAGGACAACCTGGATATATAGATCAATACAAAATGAGATAATTTATCTAATTAAGAATTAAGCAAGTTGAAGTTGGATAGTGCCATTTTGTATTTTCAATTTACAGTTGTCATAAAATTCTGTCCCGTTTTAAAAATTGTTTGTGTACTTTTGGTCTACTAAATTGTCTTAGTATGCTAGTTCTTCTAACAAGAGCTGCATACATGCTATAGTCATGTTTTGAACAATCCTTCATAATTGAATGAAATAACTAATTAGTTTGTTTTTGATAAGGTGGATGTAATAATGAATGTAATTATACAAGGCGTAGTATCTAAAATGGATCAATTTCCTTGGTTTTGTGTGTCTTTTTGAAAGACACTAGCATTCTACAGATGTACATGACTTATCATAGTTAGCGTAACGTTGTTGTCACTTTGTTAAATGTGTGAAAAAGGAGCACTTTTCGTCTTTAACTGCTCCACAAACTAGAGCATGTGGATTTCTAAACAAGTCTGGTGACATTTAAGAAACATATGCAGAATAGTATTAAATAAAAAGGAAAGAGTCCACAGTGTAGCAAAGAAGTTTTTAGGAAGTTAGTTGTTGGTACCTAACGTTACGCTAAGGACAATCCCAAATACCGTGCCATTGGGACCGGTTATGCCTGCCTTGCTGTTCGAAATGCAATCCAGCTCTATCAACTATCATGGCACGTGACTGGGGCCTCAGAATTGGAAAGTGGTAGGGATTTTCTTTTGGAGAGAACAATAAACAATAAACAATAAACAATAATATAATACAAATACACCATACGGTTTAACAACAATCATAAATGAATATGTCTTTCTAGCTCAAAAATTCCTATGCATGGTATTGCAAATTCCTACCTTTGCTCTCTCTATCTCTAATCTTATTATTTATTTGCTTTGCTATCTATATCCGTGGATGAATTTCTTGTATTTTTCTTTTCCAATGTTTTGTTCCCCTCCCAAAAGCCACCAACACTCCATGTGCATTGTATTTTCTACCCTTGTTCTTGCTGCTTTTTTGGAAGAAAAGAATCTATCTTTTATCTAGAGAGAGGGTTATTGCTCTAATCATGTAAGGTTCTTCTAGCACTGCATGTGCAGCAATCACCTCTGCCCACTTCATATTATTTTGCACTTCTCAACCTTTCCTTAAACCACTCATATCATCACACAACAACACAATCCTCACCCTTTTACACATACACTACACATGTATATATATGTATTTTCCTTTCAATTTACCAAGTGTTTTATCGTCATAAAGAATTCAACACCTGCAGGCAATTGATACCCTCATTCCAGCCACGATGAGTAGCAGTCCTGCACCTTGCAGCCGATCCTGGTGAATACCAAAACATTTGTCTTATTTTCTGTTGGTGTTCTACATATACAATAACAATTTTGTTCGATTTTTCTTGTTAAAGGTCTATTAGCGAGGACTCCCTAAGAAGGTATGTGCAGTTTGCGAGTGAAAGCTGTATACAAGAGTTATTGGCAGCTTCAGACACAAACAAAGGAAATGGCAATGATGGATGGAAGGTGCTCACTCTTGACAACGGAGTGGAGATATCTAAACGCAGGTCAGGCTCACTCCACACCTTTCGGAGCCGTTGGGTTCTTAGATCTGTTTCTCCCCAACAGTTCATCACAGTGGCCAATGCCATTGATGCTGCAAAGGTGAATATCAATTTTCTCATGTCAATAAACGGAAAAGAGGAAAAAAAAAAGTAAACCATAGATAGTAGGAGAGTTAAGCGGATTAGATTCCCATCCAGCATGTTGAAAAGAAAACTTTTGTCTCTAGCATTCTCCTTAGTCCTATCTTTATTTTTAGTTTTAGTTTGTGGCTGACATCCATAGGAATGACAAAAAATTGCACGATCCCTTGTCTTTTACTCTCTTTTTTATTCCTCCTCTTTGTACATTACGTTATATAGCTTGCTCCTTGTCACGGGGTTTCAATTTGATTAAAGGAATTAATTTTTGGAACTTCAGAATACTTAGTTAGTTACTGATTAAATTCTGATCTTGGTTTTTGTATTATTTTATTAAGCCAGCAATGGGACTCTGATCTGGTGGAAGCCAGGTACATAAAAGATATCGAAGACAACCTCAGCATAATTCGTCTTAGGTTTGGAGATAACTCCAAGCCTCTCTTCAGGAATAGGGAATTCATTGTCTATGAGCGGCGTGAAACCATGGAAGATGGCACCTTGGTTAGTACTAAAATTGCTATCAAGCACAAAGCACATCTTGGAATGCTTTAATTGATCAAAACTTAGGTCTTGTTTATATAATTATCTTAATAAGCCTTTGAGAAGAAAATAAAAAGGCAAAATATGTTGAGTTTATCCAATAAGTTAAAATCAAAATTTGAAGATATTAAATGAGAAAACTTTTATAGAAGTTAAGTGCATATATTGATTTTAGCTTATGAAAAAAAAATTAATTTATTTTTTTTGTCTTATAAGTGTTGAATGAGAAGTTTATTCACAAGAAAACTAGGGTACACTGATATACCTTGTTTTGTTTCTTCAAATCATTGAACAAAATGTTAACCGGGGGTTATAGGTGGTAGCAGTTGCTTCACTGCCAAAGGAAATAGCTGCAGGATTACATCCGAAGCAAAGTAATGCAATCAGAGGACTGTTGCTTCAGTCAGGGTGGGTTGTAGAGAAGCTTGAAAATGATTCATGTGTTGTCACTTATGTTGTTCAGGTAATTAATAGTTGATATTGGTAGAATAAAAATGTTGTTTGCATTCCTCATTAACAGAAGAAGGTGATGTTCACTGCTTTTTCCTCATGGCTTTTGTTTTCTTTCAGTTGGATCCTGCAGGATGGCTACCCAAGTGCTTTGTCAATCGATTTAACACAAAACTGGTTATGATCATTGAAAACCTTAAAAAATTAGCTCAAGCATGTCCTAGTGAAGGTGAAATTTGATTACTTTATAAAGTTGGAAAGAAAGCAAGTGTTACCAACAAGTACAGTATTAATGCTCATCATTGATATTTACTTACTATTATTTTTTAGGTAAATAAATAGAATTAATTTCGGCATTCAATATATATAGAGACTTAAGTTTGTATTTAACATATTACAACTCAGCGAGCTAGAAGCCATTTCGGCTCTGTTTTTCAATTTAATTGGTGTCAAAGGCTAATTTCACGGATTTGCAAGTCAATAATTATTTATAGACATGATTTATAATAAAACATTATGAAATGACTTTATTTCATCTATATAATCAATTTCACTTAATAAACAAAAAAATCTTATTTTTATTAATATGAAATGTTAAAAAGTTTGAGCTTTGAGCATGGACATAAACAGCGGTTGATCTTTGCCACAGAAAAGGAAAAATTAGGCTGAAAATGTGACAAAAACGACTCAAAATATCAAAGCTATATTTAAAATGTAATATGCATGGATATCACACGTCTCATTAATATAATATAATATAATATCTAAAATATTAATTTTAATTTAAAAATAAAATTGATATTTTAAAATTAACACAAATCATTGTAAATATATTAATATACAATAATTTATTTATTAGTGTGGTACTTTTATTCATATAATAAATATAAAAATTAAAACGAAGAAATGCAGTTAGAAATATGTAAATGTATATGAAGTTTTTAATGAGAATATGATTAATGTTTTCCTGTAAAATATTGGCCCACGAGCCAGCCCGTTTGACCTACAATCCGCTTAAAGGGTTAATCTGGTCTTGCATAATTTAAGTTCACGATTAAATCTAATGAAATTTGACCTATAAATTCACTTCTTTTTGTATTTTTTTTGAATTTTTTCAAAATTATATATATTTTCTTAAAAAATAGTTTCTGAAAATGTTAGAAATTTTAATGCTACTAAAAACTACTTTTTGAAAGGGAATTTCAATTCAACATACCCACACTGTTATAGATCTAACTATTAACTCCTTGGCAAAAACGTCTGTTTCAATTTCATATTCTACTATTTTTGCCAATCAAGGTATCACAACTCTTCTTTCTTGATCAACCATGTCTTTGACTTTCAGTTTGAGAAATGACGATGATGTTCTGGAGTGGGTAAGGATTGACATCTCTGCCACCATAGGTACATACCCTGATTACCTTGAATCGTGCAACATTCTTTTGTAGTCTTTTTTTCTTTTAAGGAAAGAACTTTTTTCAACTTTCTTTTGTGGTTTTTCTGCATAGGCATTCAAACTATTTTGAGTTTTTCGTGCCAACTCTATCAATCATGGTGCCCATCTTTTCTTTTCTTTTCTTCTCTAAACATGTAAAAGCTAAACCTCCCAAATCTAAAAAGTTTAAAGCCTAAATTATAAAATTGAATTGTGACAAAGGAAACCATAATCATGACAATAAAGCTATAATAAAATCCACGAATCTCAAACCTTACAAGAAAATAGATGAAACTTATGAATACTATGATGGTGGAGTGCAATTGAAATTGTTGAAATGACTGTGCCAAAGTGTTTTAGTACGTAGCTTGTTTTTATCAAAGCTATAAAATGGTCATTTTTAGAAAGAAAAAAAACTTATAAAAAATACAAAAGGGAGATACATCACTAAAAAAAGAAAATATATGTATTAAAACTATATTGATTTGTCATGGATCAACATAAATGAACGTGTTGGACTGAATCGACAATTCTAATTAAAGTTAATTTGTATTTTTAATTATAGTATCTTATATTTTATTTGTTATTATTAAATCTAATATTGGTATCGAGACGAACAATAATTTGATAGGAATACATAATCTTAAATCTAATAAAATGCTAAACAAGGTAACTAATATAATAAACAAAAATAAAAAAATAATGTTATAAAAAAATGTTATATGAATCCACTAGTTTAGCATCTTCCTTTATATGTTCACCAAGTGGAGTTCAAATTAGATTCCACCATTGACGTGACCTCTTTTACTTTTAAGTGTTCCTTATCTATACATTAACGGTAGCACTAACTTGCTCCCTTGTGGAGGGCAGAATATAACGGAAATAAATTTCATATTTGTTTAGAAAGTGATGGAATAATGTATTCTATAGTAATTAGGAAAAGTTTATAATAAGAATTAGCGAGTGTTTTATATACTATATGAATATATTTTAAATTTTAAAAATTAAAATTAAAAACATTATTATAAATAACTGTGAAGTCGAGAAAATATCACGTGTGATATATTAATTAGAAAAATGATAATTTTATTTATTAGATACAATTAAACTAAAGATATAATTTTTAAATAAAAATCACGAAAAAAATTGTTTAGATCTAGACATTTTATATTAGTATTTATTAATTTAGTCTGACTATCAATATTTAAAATTAATTTAAAATAATGTTGACTAAATTTAAATAATATTATTTGAGGAGAATAAAAAAAATTTAAAAAAATGACATATTTAAAATAAGAAATGATAACAATGTAATTTATTAAAAAAGAAAATATATTACAAGAAATTCTCACTTTCACTCAAATTTAATATATAAGAATATGTTTGGTTTTTGTCCAGTTTATTTATTTTTTTAAAAGGAGAAGTCAAACCAAACAATTTTTTTAAAAAACTCTTAAAAAATAAATGATTTTTTTTAATAAGAAGGAAAATAAAATTAAGGAACTTTTAAGTAAGTTATTTTGAGAAAATTTCAAGTACTCTTTTCATTTATTTAATTGTCAAATTTAAATTTTTTTTATTTTATTTATATGTCGTTTTTAAAGTTTAAAATAAATAATTTTTTTTATTAATTATATTCCTTATTTT
>JAMLFT010010877.1:0-11512 GCA_026544285.1 Pachyrhizus erosus
CTTGGTTAACTCATATTTTGTTTATTTTAAAATTATTTTGAAAACCCCCTTTACCAAATTTAAATTAAACTATTATTTATTTGGATTTATACTTAGAGAGCTTTATAACAAAAGAATATTTACTGATCTGTTCCCTATGGATACGACATCCGTACTTGCAAAAGTACTATATTACAATCAAATCGGTACACTTGCCGAATCAAAGAAAAATAACTAACAATGATGCATGTAACACTAGATCAATGGTTTCCACGTGGATGCTACACATAGTGTTGGCCACGAATTTTAAAACTATTAGTCTAAAGCTAGTATTGATTTTTTGGCCAACGATAAGTTGCATTAGCCAAAATATGAATGCAAATATTTTGCTTTCAGTTTTTGTAGCTTTTATCTTCAAGTTGATACTATGTATGAATATGCATTAGCTTAGATAATTTAGTGTGTTGACTTTACTTCTAGTGAGTTTAGAAGAAAGACCCCATTAAAGGTAACCATCAAGTTTTATGATGAAAATTAATTATTGACAATGTTAGTAAATACTTCACACTTATAACATTTTACATAATAATAAAGAAAAAAATAGGATTCTTTGATTTGAGAAAATACATGGAAATTCCCATTAATGTATATAGTTAACTAAAAGGATTTTAAAATATTTCTATAAATCTAAAATATAATTTATAAGTTTAAAAATATTTATTTATTACAAAATTTAATTATAATATAATTTATATATTTAGAAATATTTAGTTATATATTTATTTCTTATGAATTTTAATTATATAAAATAAATATTTATTTTGTATAATACCCTGGCTAAATTATTAGTTAACCTAATAACAACGGAAATAGTTGAGAGTTGAAGGAATTTAAAATACCAAATACAAAAATACTTAAGAACATGAAATAATAATCCTCAACCAATCAAGCAACTTATGTAAACCCCCCCATTACGTTGATATTTATTTTCTAATTGAAGTTAATTACTTTTATAAATATTTGTGAGTAATTATTTATGCTTTTCCACTTAAATCGTATTACTAGTTAATTCTACAAGCTAATTAAATCACTTTTAGAAAATCAATAAATAATAAATTTATCACATGATGAACATAAATCATTATTATCATTATAATTTCACACAACCCCAATATGCAAAGCCTAAAGGATTTCTACGAAACAAGAGACTCCCTAAACCAAGACAATAACTTTACTAATTAATTACATTTCTCTTACTTAACATGAATCACAATTGGACAATTATGTCTTTCTCTACATCATTTTTGTCCCCTTAATGCCCATTTTCCATTTTTCATCATGCATTGGCAACTCCAATGTTGTATTATACATATGTATAAGAAAACAAAACAATATTGAATAAGGTGTTTTGAACTTTCAATGTCGTTTCTACAAAAAAAAAATAAAGACATTTTTAGTTAATCAATCACTAATTTCAAATCAACCTAATCAACCTTCGAGAAATGGTGAGGAGTAAGTATACCTTTAAACCATCATTCTAGTATCCTAATGTCTGAACTGACACGCCAACAATCAATATCTATATAGATATATCCTTATTATGCGAAACTAAACATGGGAGAATCTTCACAAGAGATACACCTTTCACACCATCATAGATAACTTGACATTTATCAAAGTATGTGAGTTGGGCTCATCCTAACTTGTAGACTGCAAGTCCACCTATATGATTCCACATATTCGCACCATTCAATCCTTAGACTCATGCAGGAAGCCACACTTTCAATTATATATACATACCACTTTGTAGCTTTCCACACCATATTTGTCGTACCTTTTGTCCAACTTGACTATTTCAAGTTTACAAGATTCTATAAAGTTAACTCTTACAAGATTCTATAATATTTCAATTATATATACATACCACTTTGTAGAGTATCAATATCACAAAGGTTGTTCTCACCTTTATAAGACATGATACAAAAAGTAGTATTTCAATATCAATATTTCATCACAATAATATACTTTTATACATACATCTCTAATACAATTAAATTGTATTATTCCTATTTTTCACATCAAGTATAAACAATTTGCATGCGTCAATACATTCACAAAACACACATGCATACATTATTTGGTTGATTCTTTTAATTATAATTATGATATTTATTCAAAATATTTATTTAGCGTAATAGTATCTTATAATTTTGTAATTAAATTACACATCTAATAAGTAAGTGTTTTACATAAAATGACAAATATTATAAAAGATTCATTTTTTATTGAATAATTATATTTTCTATAAAATAAATATCTTAATATCTAGAATATGTAACTTTCTCATATAACATTAGATATTAGTTATGTTTCATATAATTGACTGAATTAACAAAACATGCCTATATGTGTACATGCACACACAAGCACGTAAGGTAGCACGACTATTTTTTTTACATAAAAACTTTGTCTAGATATAAAATCACTAGTTATTTCCTTTAAATAAATATGTGGTCAGTTCATAAATAAATTCTCATTCTTTATGCCAATTTTTAAAATAAAAACTTCACATAAAATAATGACTATTTTCCGTAAGATAATAACATTTTCACATATAATAATATTTTAATTTACAAAATAAGTGTTAATCACTTGAAATAAATATTCGAATTATTACAATAACAACTTTTAATATGAGACTGAAACTCATTATTATAAAATACTAACTTTGATATATAATAACAACTTTGGTACATAAAATAATAATCTTAACATACATAAAATAATAACTTTTACAAATAACAACCTTACTCATAAAATATTTACTTGTCACTTAAAGTAAATATTTTGGCACAAATAATAATTTTCACAATAGTATAATAATTTTTAATTATTAATCTTTATACTTTAATATAAAAAAGAATAATTTTTCATATTCTATAACAATTATAAAGGTTTAATTATATGAAAGTAGACTTTTAATTTATAAATAATAATCACAAGCAAGTTGGAATCCAAACATAATAACAATATCAAACTTGATATATTAAAAATAAAATTCTGCACTCAATAGTAAAGTTTATCTCCTAAAATAATAACATCTTCTCATAAGATAATAATTTTTTAATATGATAACTTTAAATTATTTATTCTTATATTTCTGTATAAAAAGAATTGTTTTTTTTTCTACAATAATTTTAACTAAACACTTATAATGAAATCAAAATTTAATTTATAATTGATATTTATGAGAAAGTCACATTAATAATAAATAATTCTTAATTCATTACGAGAAAATTACAATATTAATTTATAATTAATATTTAAAATTCAACACTTATAATGCAAGCTCTTAGTTAATTCTTATAAGGTAATTCTAACTTGATATTATTTATCTAAAATTATTATCATAAGAAAATAAATAATTTAATGCTATAATAATCTTATAATAACATATTTTATTACAAAACAACATTAAGATTAAATTTTGGAAAAATTAATGTTATTAATTATTATAATAATATGAAAATATAAAACTATATTTATATTTTTTAAAAATAGTAATCAACAATATTTTATTTATAACTTTATAATAAAATGGATCCACAAACATGGAAGCATCAAAATGTCATGTCTCACCTGAATTAAAATCAAAAGCTTCATTATTAATTTTCAATATTCATGAATGTTCATAACAATTTTCAACATGTTCATCACAAATTCATAGCAACAAGCGTGTTTAATCCAATTTATGCATTATAACATCATAAGATACATGTTTTTAAATCCAGACAACAAATATAATAACATGATTCTAAAACAATAATAGCAACATCAAACACACAACAATATACAAATATAAGAGAGATAGAACTTTGGGATGATAGTTCGTCTTTCTCCTCCATAAAACAATACAAATGAAATTCACACTCCACTCCTCCAATATCTCACACCTGGCTTAAAGAAAAAGAGGTTGGAAATTTTTATTTACCTTTCCTAATTTTTACCAAGCTTCCTCAAGCTCTCTTACTCATTAAGAACCACTCAATACAAGAAGGAATATGAAAGAACAGTTGAATATGTTGTGTAGAGAAGACTTGACGGTCCTAATATTTATAGAGAGGAAAGGTGTGTAAGAGATTTTGTAGTTGAATAAAATATTATTGTAGGGTTGAATTGTAGGCTTAGATGGGTGACATACTTGACCAATGAAGCTTATCTCCTTTGCATGTAAAAATATAACCTTTATAGATAGATTTTGGGTTTGCAAGTGTCCAAACTTTGCATGCAAGGTTGAGTTGGCTTGTTTCCCTCTCTCCCCCTCTCTTTCTCCCATGCTTCTATTTTTTTTTCTTTTATTATTTGTTTAATTTAGGTAGTCATAGGTGAGTTTTCTATGAGAAGAGTCCAATTTGATGCAAAAATCTGATCATCTATAGTTTGGGTCAAACAAAATATGTGATAACCTAAACTATTACTGTTTACAACCCCTAAAATACTAATTGAGGTCCAGATTGGTACCAGCGCACTTTTCTGGTCAGTTTGCTGTATACACCGCCTATGACAGATTTTTGTTTTTATTTTCTATGCCCAATCTAACCATCTCATCTCTAATAATCCAATAACCATATTTCATAACATCTAAATAAATAAATATATTAAAAAAAATCAATTCACATAAAATATCAAATCAAGGGACATCAATTCAAACAATTAAACAAAATCACAAAATATCAAATCAAATTACATCAATTCCAAAAATTAAATCAAGTCACATAAAATCATACAAATTAGATAATAAGAAAAAGTATAAACTAAAATTCACAATCTTCAAGAAAATAATCACAACTTCTTACATGTCAAATTCATTCACACTAATAAAATATTATTTTAAATAATAATAATTATTATTTTGATTAAATAATCAAAATAATTAAATCCTTTAAATTATGTCAAACAATATAAATTTCTATAAACAAATATAAACCTAGGCGTGTACATCACTACAGTTGTAATAGTTGATCTTAATCCTTCTGTGTTAGTCACCAATTAATCTTTTATTATTATTTTTACTTGTTTACTCATTTTTATTTAACTTATTTAAATTAAACCCGATTAACCTATAAAAATTATTGTTTTGTCAATTTAAATAATTAATATTGTTCCAAGTTAGGGGAACAAATACGCTGTTCATACTTTTTAGTTATTACGTATTTTTCAACGTCGACCTTTGTACCTGCATGTCTTTAGAAACATAAATATTAAGAACTTACACATGCCATAATTCTTCCAAAGCAAAGGTTGATATGATGATGAGTAAGAAAGCAATAACTGGCGCAGTAAATGTGTCATAAAAAACTGGTCACCAAAAAAGCGAATCAGAAAATACTCCATGATTTTTGTGTTCCTTCATCAGAACTAGATCTTAACTAAGATAAGTATATTATTGAAGAACAATATGATGAAAGGGTATATTTTAATCTGTACTATTAACGAGAAATACGTGTTTGAACCTATTTCTTCAAAGAGAAGAACCATAAACTAATTAGGCCAGTCATGATTCATGGCACACTCAATTTGGAAGAATCGCATTATTTCTCTCACTCGCAATACTGTTCCGAAACTGCAAGAATGATCTCACCAACACCGAAGACATGTGATCAAGGTGCAAACGTGATCTTGATTTATAGTTATACTAACTCGTCATAGCCACTTCAGTAGAAGAATTATAAGAGGTGGAAGCCTCTCCCCGATCTCGTTGTACGGTAATGGCAATATACGAAGATGTCTGATCTAAAGGCAAGGACCTTTTTCAAACCCATGACCAAACCTCGCGGCCTTTTCCGTATATGAGACGGGAGAGAGTGCTTGTGAAGCAACATGGGGTATGGTCGTTGAAATCTTGGTGTGAGAACCCTAACATCATCAGTAAGCAACATACGATGATGATGATCACTTGGAATGTTCCCATGCACATGTAAGACCCTTTGTTCGTAATCCACATTTTCTGAACTTGCTATTGGCAAGGTAACTCACAATCAAAAGTGATTATTAACCGGCAGACGGGGCAATTGGCATGGAAAGCATGGTTGCAAGAAGGTAACAACCTGACCACATCCCCACCTTTCCATTGTCCAAGACAAATGGAGCATTCATTTTGGTCCAAATGACATGAATGGGCATTACTTGTTTGTGTTGAGGTTGAGAAAATCGGGATTTTGTTAAGGATTTCCTCTTGGACCCAATCATTGTTCTTGATGCGTCTTCTGCCTGTGTTGTGGCTCCTGCGTTGCGCTCTTTGAGGCCTAACGAAATACCTTAAAAGGATGCAATGGTACACTGCTATTGCTAGAGTAGAGCAAATTATGCCAATGGTGGAGATAATAAGAGGGGTGTCTATGCAGGTTTTAACTCCATGCCTCGATCATCATCTATTGGTTTTTAGCAAAGTCGCAGGACGATGTGTTGTTGTCTTAGTCATTTGACCCTCCATGTCTAACTAGCCGAGGTTGCGGTTAAATAAGAAAGAAAAGTTGCATCATGTGTTGGGGTTTTGGTTTAGGTTTCTGAAGCTTTGAATGGTTGTTCCACTAAAGATGGGTTCTGATGGGCTGACTGCTCCATTTAAGTGAAATGTGTTCGGTACAAATACTATATTCTACACTATTGAACATGACGAGCAATATTATAGATGTATTTTGACATGCGTAATTGTGTTATTAAAAGAAAAAGGGTTTTGGAAAACCTCAACTTCAATGAGGTAATTAATTAAAAAAACATAAGTTATAAAAAATTGGGATTCATTTTGTACCCATTTTCTTAATGGCGTCTGTCAAAACCTACTCCTTTTTAAAAAAATTTAAACAATCATTATATAATTAGTCTTTAATAAATGCTTAGCCTAAAATGACACACACACATCTGAATTCTGAAGTTTCAAGATTCGGTTTGAGTTATTTAGGTTGGGCCGATCCTATCATTTAAGTTATAAAAGAAATACAATAATGCCTATGTAAATACTTGTTTTTTATGGTGACAGAAAAACGACTTGTTTTCGATTAAGGATATCTTGGAACTAACTTTCGAGTTATCCAACCTAATCTACACGAATATATTTGTAACTTCTTTATTATATTAACACATTTAAACCCTATACATTCATTATTCAAAAGAAGAAAAAAAAAAACTCTATAAATTCAAACTATATACGTTCAAACATGCTAGAGATAAAGAAAAAAAATATCTTTCACTTGTAAAATGCAATACACTAATGCTAGTTTTGAATGATTGGTTTAAATTAATGATTTAGACCAGTCTAGTAATTTCTAGGATTTTTGTTTTACATCATGTAACATCATACTATATTTATAATGATATTCGCTGTTAAAATATATATAATAGAATATATCTTAATTTTAATTTTATGCTTCTTTAATTTTATCATTTAGTTATTATTAAGATTATTATATCTTGATTGTTAAGGATAATAATGAGTAACGAATCCAATAGATATCCATAAAAATATCAATGATGGATAAAGTAATCATTTATTTAATGGATAAGCATATAGATAATTATTCATAATTTTGATAATATAAACACAAGTACGACTACTTTATGATTCATTAGAACAATTGACAAGTATATTGATATTACACATAATAAACTAATAAATACAAAAATAATTTTCACAAAGACTGTTGTAGTATCCGATTCTAACATTTAGTTATTATTTAAATGGACAGAGTAATGTGATGACAGGTAATTAAAGAGAATAAAATGAATAAAATTTTAATTAACTACCAAATGACTACTTTTTATGATTTATAGATTTCAGTGTGAAAAATGGATATGAAAGTGGTGAAGGTTTGGATCCTATCATGACTCTTTTATAATTTCACCTAATCTAACACAAATTTATTCACAAAGTTCAAACTAACTAAAATAGACTAAGCCAAATTGATTGATGTATATAGCCCATCAGACTATCCCCAATGCCTTAGTCCCTTATACCTACAAGGATTAACCCAAGCATTAAGTTCAAGAATTACTTAATCTACAAGAACACATGCATCAAGTAGATCTATTCCTAATCTCATCTCAACACAAGACTGTCAATATAAGTTCTAGTTGCATTTACAAGATTTCTCATTATAAACACAACTTAAAATTGTTCCACTAATGGCCAATTGTTAGAAAACATTAAGCAAAAAGATCACTCAATCTAATGAGTATAATTAATTTGCATCGAATAAATATAATTCAATTACAAACGATTCTCACAAAGTTTATCTTTTCAAATCAAATGGAATAATTTATTTCATAATCCTTAATCAATTATTGAGATTGTTCTAAAATATTGCAAAATAAAAATCACCCAATGATCCTAAAATAATATAAAAATTACTTGAATTATTTAAAAAAATATCATAAAAAGAACATTAGTTATAATGTAGAACGAAATACGCAAAAAAAATATGGTTAAATATCTACTCATTAAAGGTAGTAACTTAATTTTTTTTTTTTTACAACCCTCCAAAATAATATTCCTATACTTATAACGAGAGTTGCAACAACAATGAAAAAGTATGACAATACTGAGATAAAAAAAAAAATCAAAAAACACGATTCCAAATAGATTATAAAAAACAAATAAAATAAATTAGCATTAAGTATATTTCAACAACACTATGACAGAAACCCTTCACACGTGAGTAATTAGAAACAGAGAATTTGAGACTTGACTATGACACCACTAATTACGACAAATGCAACAAAAACATAAAATTGACAATTTTCAGATGATAGAGTTAAGTAGAAACCAAATCTCACATCATTAGAAACCTAAAACATAAAAAAAAATCAATGTAAAAACCATAAACCCTGTAAAATTAGAAGAGAGTATTAAAAATCTAAGATAAATAAAAAATCATGAGATAAGAAATTCACCATTAAATAAGTTTTGTAAGAAAGATTGATTTTATAGGAATAAAATACTTTCTACATATTATTTTTAATCAAATAGTAGTTTAAATTATCTTAAATAATATCAAAGAGCGTAAATTATATGTAATAATTGCATTACTCTAAAAAGATTAATCTTATAGAAACAAAATTATAGCTACATATCAATTTTAATTTGATTATATTATAAATTACCAATAATAATACTGAATTATATAAATTATTTGTAATAAATGCATTGCTATAGATAAAAGCCTAATATCAATTTTAATGCAATAATAGTCTAAATTATTTATAATAATAATATTTAATGTATATATTATTTATAGTAAATGTGTTGTATTGAAGTACAATTTATATTTCATTTAAAAATATTAAATATTTATAAATTTTATGAATTTAAAAAATTAATGTATTAATACTAATGTGCTTGTATTATTTCTTTTTTCAGTAATTACGAAAGTGATAATCATCATTGCTCTTAATTTGAGCGAAAGATGTTTATTTCAATTTTTTTCTTTCTCTAACAACAATGTGACAATTGGGTCATGATAAAAAGGACATAAAAATTAATTAGATGGATTTATCATCAATATTTTATTTTAAGAAGAATATTGAATTTTTTAAAATGACCTTTAAAATCAAAGATATGTTTTAGAATTGATTATGTATAAGGAATGCATTAGCACCCTACAACACTTGTTAAAAATAATACTTATAATTAGTTGTGCAAAATCATATAACTTTATAAATATTTATTTTATTTTAAAAGAAGATTTATTTTTTCTTACTATAATTTTGAAAAAACACATTATATTATTATTATTTTATATATTTTATTTATTTATTTAAAATAAAATATTTCTACAAAGATTTAAGCTAACACATGACTAATCATTAATTTCTCACAATCAAATAACATTAAAGATAGAACTGCTGTTCGTTAACATTGTTGATTGTTATATATTCAGATAAAAAATATTATTATTTATTTTTAAAAATTCATATACAAAAGTTTTAGATCATAAATGATTATTCTATAAACTTTTGTGATTTAAATAATATAAAAGGTAGAATTTCTACTCAATTAATATCACAAATCACTACATAAATTAAAATTATTATTTTTATTTATGATACAAATTTATTTTTAAACTAAAATAATTCTATACACAAGTAGAGTTTTTACCCAATTATTATTATAAATTATTGAAAAAATTTAAATTTTTATTTTTATTTATGGTACAAATTTATTTTTAAACACTTTGTCAAAATAAAACAGCTTTGTGTACAAAAATTTTAGATAATAAATGATAATTTTATAAATTTTATGATTTAAATAATATTAAATAAAATTGCTACTCAATTAATATCACAAACCATTATAAGGATTCAAATCATTATTTTATACAAATTTATTTTTAAGTAATATTAAAAAATAGAATTGGTACTCAATTAATATCAAAAGTCATTACAATAGTTAAAATCATTATTTTATGCAAATTTATTTTTTAAAAACTTTGTGAAAAGAAAAAAAATTTATGTATAAAAGTTTAGCTAATAAATGACTATTTTAAAATATTTTATAATTTAATTAATATTAAAAGATAAAATTGTCACTCAATTAATGTCTTAAAATATTGTATAAAATTAAAATTATTATTTTTATTGAAACTGCGACATCTAAAACATAAATTTTATTTATCAGTTTTTATATACAAAAGGAGTAAATAAATAAAATGAAAAACTACAATAGCTACAAATCCTTGTAACTAAACCGTGAACTTTCAGGATTTTTTTTAAAAAGGAAGAAACAAAAAGTTAAATAAACCTTTGTTTTATAGATTTTACATCTTGATTTTATATACAATACCGTGCATGCATAAAGAAAACAAAAACCAAAAACCACATATATACATTGTTGTTTGTTAATTATGATCTTCTACACATTCTCATTATTAATACTATGCAAATAGGATGAAACCAAAACTATATGTAAAAACCATGGGATAAAAAGATTCAACAAAAGAAATTAAATAAAAAAAGACTAGACAAAGGATCTAAAAAAATTACTGTTCTCGTATTATTCTTATAACAAAATGTCTAAAGATCTAAACTAGTTCCTTTTTTATTCTAATCTTTCAAAAAGAAAAATTAAAAAAATCTAATTCGACACAAAAAACAAAAACAATTATGAGATTGGTCAGCTATGTGTATAGACACATAACTTCATGTTCACGAAAAAGTAAAATAAAAAATAAAAAAACACGGAGAACCATTAGACAATTGACTGTAAAACTTAAAAAGACTATGCATGCATACATCTATGTTAAAAACAACATATAAATACCGATCAAAATAAGTATGACATAGAGTTTATAATGTGTAACATATCTTTTTTTTTTTATTCTCTAACATTCTTCTATTTTCTGTTGTTTATTTTTCAAATTTAAAATTTTCATTATTTAAAAAAATATACTGAATAAAGTTGGTTATCATACAATAATTATTATATTTTAAATATTTAAATATTAATGTACAATGTCTTTTATATATTTTATAAACTATT
>JAMLFT010010878.1:0-11511 GCA_026544285.1 Pachyrhizus erosus
AATTATAATATATAATAAATTTATTAACTTTTATAATAATTATTTTAAAAATCATATTAACAATGAATTGTGATTGAATGATTATGTAAAATTATTTTACAATCTTAATATATAACTATTAAACTTTTACATAAATATGATATACTTAAAAGAAAAAGAAAAAATTGTGGAATCTAGATTACAAAATACAATTAGATTTTATATTCTAATACATTAATATAAGAGATTTTTATATTTTTATTTAGTTGAAACATATATAGACATTTTAAAATTAGTATTGTCAATAATAAAAATGCAAAAATAGAAGAAGAAAAAAGACATTGCACGATCTTTTATCAACTTTTTCATGTGAAAATTGACCTATTTTTTGGGACAAAATTGAGGCTTTATTATTATTATAAAGAAAGAGATCAATTGGGCAAAGTCGGCTATAAAATTGATGAGGTTGAAATGAAAGTCAAAGTCTTCGAAAGGGACCAAAGTAGGGTTAGAAAGTATGAGTGGCAACAAACAAATAAACTCAATATTTGTGTCTAAGTTTTTCAAATCCTAAAAGAGAAATTGGCAGATAATGTCGGCCATGGGAAATGCAATATGACTAATATGAATAGGGATAGCAAACTGTTTACTTTTTTTTTTTTTTTGTGAGAATGCAAACTGTTTATTTATTGAGCATCCCAACAAATTCGAAAAAATTGACCCACACGCATTTTTGGTATGAAAGAAATATCCTTGCAAAAGTGTGGATTTTTTTTTTTTTTTATCAAACGAAGGTGAGAGAGGTTGTTAGTATTTTTCATTTTTTTTTTCCTTTCAAAAACTTTAATAATAATTGCATTATTTGAGAATTTTGTCAAATATTTAAGTTGTAGTTTGGTTAAATACTTATTTTGATCTATAAGTGATTGATTAAATTGATATTTTTAATTAGGAATATATTTTTATTTATTTTTAAAGGAAACATTTTAATAATACTGTTTATATTATATTTTTACATTTTAAAAAGATACTACATCATCATAGATAACGTTATTTGAAGTTGTTCTCTACATTTTATATTTCCTAGACGGGCATATGCTATTTTACTGGTAGTATCATAAGTTGTAAATATAAACAATAATAATAATAACAACAACAATAACAATAATAATAATAACAACAACAAAAATAACAACAATAATAATAATAATAACAATAACAACAACAACAACAATAATAATAAGAATAACAGCAACAACAATAATCATAATAATAATAATAACAACAATAACAATAATAATAATAATAATAATAATAATAATAGTAATAATAACAACAACAACAACAATAATAATAATAATAATAATAATAATAATAACAACAACAACAACAATAACAATAACAACAACAATAACAACAACAACAACAACAATAATAATAATAATTGTGGACATTATAACACCCCTTACTACATTTGCCAATATCCAACATATATTGTGTTTATGTAGTTAATTTTAAAAAATATTTTTTAGTTTATTTAAGAAAAATGTGAACAATTTAAAACATCATATATCAATTGTGAACAAAATTATAATTTTTTAATTAGAAAATAATTGCTTAATATAATTAAAATTGGAAATATAATGTCAGAAAAATAACTAAAAGAAAATAAGACAAATTACCATGGCAACCTTACTTGTCCTTAAGATCCTAGTAGAACAATCTACTAACCACTAATCCTCTCTTTCATCATCTTTAAAATACCCCTCCGCATCACTATTAGGATCGGTAAATAGGAGTGATACCCACTACTCAACAAGCCTCAATGAAGACAATGAATAAAGTGTTTGTGAGGAATAAAATGACCCAACCACTATATCCTTGAAACTCATGGGTTATGGTATATATACTCTATAATCACCAATGTCACTAACTTTGACATGGAAACTTGATCCTCTACAAAATCCTCTATATTTTCTTCAGGATCCTCATCATGGTTTTCCTTCTCCTTGGATTAGTCAATAACTCCTCATCCTCCTTGACAACAAGATGGTGCTCCCAAGCTGTACAAAAGGATAAATGTGGGTAGGATCTCAACTTTGTCAACCTTAAAGGAACTCAAAGTATAAAAAAGAAATGAATGTTGATGTCACCTCAGTAGTAATATTATTGTTCATCTTCGCATAGCACAATATACAAAAGAATACAATCATTATGGAGTAAAGTATTGTTCTTTTGACATCATTTCTATGGAAAGAGTCGAGACATTGTCTCACTCCAACAAATAAGCAAGCAAACAATATTAGGGCCTGATAATGAATCTTGGGTTATCTCCTCATGGCCATCATCATCAATATCAATCTCATTATTTTATCATCACTATATGATGTATTCTCCTAATTGATCAACCATTGCTCACAAACCAAACTTTGGGAAGTAATAAGGAGTAAGTAACTTTCTAAACCACAATCTTGGTACCTTGACGTCTAAATTGGCACGCTAGCAATCAATATGTTGTCATTAAGTGTAACCACACCCGAGTGAATCCTCGTAAAAAATATATCCTCTACACAATCACATATAACTTGACATTTGTCAAGGTGTGTGAGTTGGAATTACTTATCCCAACACAGGTTGCATGCACACTCATAGGATTCCACTTACTTATGCCATTTTCTTATTAGACTCACGTAAATGGCCATGTCCTAAGTCATCTATAGCATGCGACCATGTAGCTTTTTGCACCATGTCTATTGTACCTTTCATTCAACCTGGCTATTCCAAGTTCATAAGTCTTGAAGGTACTTACTCTTGGAATAATTCCATAAAGTCTAACTATCACAATAGCCATTCTCACCCTTTGAAGATTTAAATAATAATATCAAGTATACATATATAGGACACAATATAAGAACTAATGATTTAACATCATTACAATAATAATGAATAACGATTCAAATATACAACTTTCATGCATCCATGCAATGACGTCACAAACATGCACATAATAGTTATTTTAATTGGTTTAGGTACACTTGACTAAAATAATATTTACACAATTAACTTAAATAGTTGATAATTAAATAACTAATATACTGAGTTTTGACTTAGATAAAATTCAATTGAATTAGTATCTTGATACATAAAGTAAAAGTATCATCTCCTCACAATTTATTATTTACAAAGCCTAATCTTTTATATAAACATTAAACTTTAATACTTGGCGATAATATTTACATAATAAAATAAAAATTATTATCATCTTATAATAAAATAACAATTTTTTCATATGATATATTAATCGTTTTGCATTAAATAATAACTACTTCATACAAATAAAAACTATTTTTCATAAAATATTAATGCTTTTACATAATAGTGTCACTTAACTTATAACACAAGAATTTTTTATTTAAAATAAGTATCAACAATTAATAATAATTTTTTTTATAAAAGGATTTGTACTCATGAAATAAAAAAATTTATTTAAAAAATAACTACTTTGTATAAAACAATAACATGTATTATAGGGGTAATTTTGTTAATTTGAAGATTGTGTCATTATCCCTTTATAATAACTTTTGTAGAAATATTCTTCAACATTAATAAAATAGTAGATCATTATGTAAAATAAATATTTCAATACATCAATGAGATAAAATAATCATTATAGTTCATTTATAATACAAACACTAGAACCATTCAAGCACATTGAATAATACTTATATGTGCATGTGTGTGTGTGTAGTGTATGTATATAGATGCAATTTTCAAAGTCAAAAGATGTCAAACGTCTCAATAGGAGATAATTATTTACATAAAGTTCATTGTACTTTTGAAAGGTATTCGGTAGGTAAAAATAACTAAATAAGTACAAATTTAAATCCTAGGTCTACCTAACATATACATAAAAAAAAAATAGAAATACAGAGGTGTAGGCTAGGCAAAACAAATGTGATATGAACCTTGAGCTTTCCCATGAAATTATCCTCTCTAAAGAGTTCATCGTGAGTCCACTCATCATCATGCAAAGTTATCCAAAGTCTATAAGCTAGCCTTTTGCTCACTATGTTTGTTAAAAAAAATGCATGGGTGGGTCTTCCACATAACCTAAACCAACAAACAAGACCCATAAGTTGCAAGCACAAACATTATTTTCCTAAACAACTCTCTCATGAGTTTCACATGCCCCAAATTAATTGGTTAGTTCACACTTATACTCATACAAATTCGTTGTCATTAATACAACCTAGAACTTAGTGGTCCTCCTTTAATTTAAGTTAGATGACTTATCAAGAATCCACTCTAACCTTATTAATTAGGTAAGGCTCTTAGTAATCGAAATTCTCTCATTTTAGTCAAGGTTTCCAAGTCAGTTAATGTGAATCTCCTCACAACTCAATGACAATCATCCTTAGGTTTGTCAACATTCGATCAAATCCATCAGGTACAAATTTGTCCTATCATCTCCAAGGCCCTAAGGATTGTCTCCTTACTTTAAATACCTACTTAGTTTTATTAATTATGAGTTTGTGTGACCTTTCATGCTTATGATACACAATGACAACCCTTTACTCTTGTATACTTATCAATCTACACACAAAGGCTACAACCTCTCCTAATACCTTAATGGGTCAAAATTTGATGTCAATCACATAACATATGGCCTCATCACCAGCAACACACATTCTAAAGTGTCGCAACGATCTCGCTCGCCCACATGACACATCACCCTAAAGGGCTTGTATATTTTATTATGTCTCATTTTGTCTTGAACATTTTCATCTTAATCGTCTTCGTATGACCCATTGAAAAAGATTATCCTTCTTTCGTTCACTTTCACCAAAAATATAAAATAATTCCTTAGTTTTGATACCATAGTTTTATAACAAGTACTTTATTCCATTATGAACAATATTTGTAATCTACTCATATTTAAAAGTTTTATGAAATGCCTCACTACTCTCAATTTTATGTTTTTTGCAAAATTCGTAGTTTTTCGGGTTCATCACATAAGTAATAATAGTCATCTACTACATCAACAATTATTTATGTACAAGGCTCTAATATTAGTTATTAATTCACATTATGTGTCTTTATTGTTAATTCACTAAAGTAAACTTCAAATTACTTAGGTGTATTGAATGAAGATTGTTATGTTTTTATGTAATTTTAGTGTTATTGTTTTGATGTTGATGTTATAATGTGTAAATACTCTGCTTCAAGCATGGACACTAGTCTATTAGGAAGACTATTACAGTTTTTATTGTGTGAATGGTTGTGAAATCATGCATATAGGTTAGAGATACTTTCTTTCTCTCATGATTACATTGATTGATTATTGATTCTTACTATATGTTGGATAAGGATTGAATCTAGGAAAAAATCTTTGTAAAATCATTATAATTCAATTTGTAAAGCAAACAAAAACATAAGGGGGGTTGAATTATGTTTTTTTTAATGTTTTCAGAAACCTTCATTTAAAACATTTTAGGATCATTAGTCTTTTCAAAGGAAAGATAAAAAAGATTTCAAAGATCGATCAAACGGATGACAAATAACTTTGTTAAAGAAAAAAACATAAGCAGTTCCCAATTAATTTATAGATAATAAAGAGAACTAACACAACAACTTTTATATTGATTCATCTCTACCATTGAGACTACATCTAGTTCTTGGAAAACCATCAAGTTCCATTATATCAAAGATATACAAGTATTCTTTTATCAAGATTTGGCTCTATAACAAGTAGCATTTCCTACCTCTTCAAACTTCAACAATAAGCATTCTTTCACAAGCCACTTCAAGATTAACCTCACAAGTATATAAAAGAGTTAGGCTCAATGACTCTCAATGTTTGTGTCATATGGATATAACTAATGCTTATGAGTCAAACTCTCATATATCTTAGATGTTTGGGAGTTTTATACGAAGACAAAAAAAAAATACACACAATACTTTTTGAAGAACTTTTGTTTTGGAGGTCTCTAGAAGATAAGCTCAATAAGAGGGTCGAATCAAGTATGCAAGATGTCCCTTTGAACATCATTTTTTGCGTTAACAATGCTTGATGTTTCTAGAACCTATGTTTATTGACTCATCTTCACGGAAATATCTTTTCAAGTTTAAAATCTAGACAAAATTATCTTTCTAACCATGTATTTGATAAAACTTTCAAGGTCATTAACATTTTTAAATATTTTTGGTAATCTTCAGGTAATGCATGTAATGCATGACTCGTGACATTGGAAAATGATCCTTAGAGATTGATTTACTAGAAATGGTGGAAAAAAAATTAGGGTTTGATTTTTATCTTGTTAGAAAGGTTTGTCTTAGATTCAAGGTGTAAAAAGAACAACATCAATCTCTTTTGGGAATCCCTCAAAAAGTGGAAAACAAGTGTTCATTTGTTCTTCTTCTTTCATGTTTCTAGACATCCTTGATCGCAAACTCTTTCTAAATGGAATCTCTTTTTGTGAAAAGTTTTACAAAAATATTTTTAAAATGCATATACACATTATTTGACACCAACTTCTAGTGTGTTTTTCTAACCTTCACAATTAGCATGAATGTAGAGAATGTAGCAAAAGTAACTCTATTAGCATTAATATTGGCCATGGTCATAAATTTTTATCAATTTCTACAATATAGAGTTAAGCACCATCTGGATTACAATCACCCTTAAGTTGATATAGGTCATTTTTTATGGATGCTTCTAAACCTCTATACTTGGTTAGTTCTACATAGTATCCCTAATTCATATTTTTAGAGATTAATTTATCCTTTCTAACAATTGTTAAGCCATATTATCATTTGTATGTCTTCTAGCCATCTTTTCCTGAAACAAAAAACATTTGTTTAGTCCTTCCTTAGAATATACAAGAAGAGTAATGTTAGAACTAAAGACATGAATGAAAGTTAGTGATAGAGGTCTATCTAAGGAAGACAATGAAGAAGGGAAGCTAGAGGAAGAAAAGATTGAAGACTTGAAGATTTAAGGTCCAATTACAAGAGTAAAGAGTAAAATATTAGAGAAGAAAATTGCGCTTCGATTAGGCCTTGTTAGGCCCAAGCTCATTGGGCCTCTTAGTAGGCCTAAGCCCATGGACATATCTTGGATGAGCATGGAGTGGATTGGGCTAACATTAGCTTAGGTGCCTCTTTTTGTTTGTAATAATATTTGTTATTATGCTAGAAGTCATTTTTAGGCCTCTTGTATAGGATTAGGCCATACGGGCCTTAGTTGTACCTTAGAGTTTATAAACTCTCATTTTAAGGTAAGGTGTAACTAAGACTTAATTTTTTTAGAATTAAGAATAGAATTCTCTTGAGAGCTTGTGAGTTCTCTCTTGGTTCTCACCAAGAACTATATTTTTATCAAAGAAACATTTTCTTTATAGTAGATCCTCTTTTGCTTATCAATTCCATAAGAAATTATGATGCCAATCTCATTTCTAGAGTCTATTTCCATTTTCTTTTAAAGGAAATTTGAAAAGCTTCAAAAACGAAAAAAAAATCATATTTTATGGAGTGGAATGTATCAAGTGGTATCAAAAGATAGAATCCACAATCACATTGTAAAATCTATAGTTAGATCTAATAAATTCAATCAATTTTTTTGTCATTTTAGCCTTTAAAATTCTGTCATTCTTCTTTTCCTTTTGTTTGTCAATCTTCTCCAATTTTTCTCAGATCTTGTTTTTGCTTGGTGTTCTTTCCTTGGATGTTATGTTTTTTGTATGGAACTTGTGTAGATCCATAGTAGATTTACAAAAACACGACCTACATTGTAACATCCTATTTTTGATATAACGAAATTATAAATTTAATTTGTCTTTCTCCATTCTTAATATTTTAGTTTAGCCAAAATAGGACTTAGAATTTTAGATTTTAGAAAAAAAAATTAGATGTAAAAATAACAATATTAAAAATGAAAACAAAAAATAAAAGAAAATAAGAAAACTGTGAGAGGGAGTCGAACCTAGGACGGATAGGAAAAGGGGCACATTTTTGCCACCTAAGTTGCCCATTATGGGTAGCATAATAACTAAACATTTAATACAAAATACGTAAAATGCAGGGATAAGGAGAATATAAAAGCAAAAGAAACAAAAGGGGATGGCTAGTACTCGAACCTAACCCCTTTAGGTGTGTTTTAGAAAGAGAGGAGCAGAGTTACCAATTAGACTGCTAGACCCATCGCTGGCAACTTAACAAAATAAAATGTACATGTTCCTTTTCATTTTCACTTTCACACCGCCATGGAAGCTCATCTTCAACCTTGCGCCTTCACCAACATCTAGCCGCCCAAGCCTATTAATCGAGGTCATCCTACTCAACAAAGCTACGTATAGCTCCTATGATTAAAAATATAGTAAAATGGGACGGTGGGGTAGCTATATAAGCACCTTCGAATTGAGCTTCAGAGCATCAACGTAGCAACTGTAACGCCCCTTTTAACCGTTGTATTTTGTAGATATTTTATTTCAAATAACTTTTTGATATTAGACTTACAAGGGAGTTGCAATTTAAAGGAGACAAAACTATCAACAACCAATTATAACATTGCATTCCGCAAGATGAGGTCGGGTCAAAATATTACATTTATCGACAGTATCCAACTAGTATAATATACAACAATATAAATATAAGAAATTCAAAACATTTATATTCCTTCAAACATTCCTAACTAAAACACTCAAAAGGATCTTCTTCTTTTGAGGATTCCTTTCCCCTGACTTGACCATTTGTTGGGGTTGAGCCTACGGATGAGCCTTGGCAAGGAGGAGTTTAAGCACGTCTACGAACTGTAGGAATATCTGGAGGAATGTCCATGTGTTTGGGTGGTGCTGTTTGGGTTAGGATTACTAGGATGTCTACATGATAAAACTATCATGGAACTACAATGTGTGGAGGTCTAAAGGCAAATCTAACATAGTCTATGAACGTATCCTCTCCACTATTCCTATCATGTGTCCATCGACCTTCTAGGGTATTATCGTCATATTAAAAAGGGGTTGAAACTTTTTCGCCATTTGTATGTAAAATGTGGGGATTGTAGGAATGATCCATCTATCCCTAAGCAAGCACACACATATAAAGATCATTTCTATTCATCATAGACTCTCATCTCACTGTAACATGCTTAATTAGGGTTTATACTCAATTTAGGGCCCTTTGTAACCTCCATCACTACTAACTCCAGCAAGACTTACATGAGCATGTCAACAATAATCCAAGTTTACATTTTGGGTTGACGGTTGGGAGTATATATCCTACTTAGTATTAGGTCCAAGATACTCTCAACTGAATCTTGGTAATGCTCTACTTCGTTGGGGATGCCAAGCCAGTTCTATGACACTCTCTTCTCTTTGAGCGGTTCACAACTTGACACCTTATCTAACCCCAAGAACTTATCAGAGCCTGCGTATATTCCTCAGGTACCTTCTGTTGTCAACCCTTGCAATCTTTATTCTTATTTCTCACTCGTTAGGGACTCTAACCCATTCTACCTTCCTTCCTTCTTTCGTCAACCTTCCTTGGTACTGATGTTGAATTTTATGATATCGTTGGATAGCATCTGTCTTCCATTCTTACTTTACAACTTTTATATGTAAAAGTTATTCAACTGTTGTATGAGAGTTTCTTAGTTCATCTCCTACCCTAGGGTTATTTCTATAATTTACTATCTCACAAAGATAGTTGTCATCACTTATGGATCCCTCTACTATTAGTAGAGGTAATAAACTTCACCTTTACTATCAATTCAAACAATCATAAAATATAGGGAGATTAAAATTATAATCAAATATCACACCAATCAAATAATACATATCAAAATGGCAAAATAAGGGCAAAATGGTCTTTTACCAAGACCCTTAAGTTTGTGTTCAAATTTATCTTTCTTTATATTCAAATGAGATTCAATCTTATTTAACTAATGAATATTTCAATTCAATGGAGAAATTATTCATATTTCAAGAATGATGATAAGAAAATAGGAAAAGGACAAATCGCCTTTTCTAGTGATTTTTTGCTATAATTTAATTTTCTATTTTCTCCTCTTAGTTTTTTCTACCTGATTCCATTTCATTCCACTTTGACTACCTAATTAAATGTTTAGAAAAAAGATTCATTCATAAGTCAAAAGAATAATTCTAGAACAAGGAAAAGGGTAAAATGGTCTTTTCCTTATTTTCTTTCTTTTCCTACTTTTCCTCTATGAATTTATATTTCTTCTATTTACTATTAAAACAATTTAAGATGTTTTTTGCACCCCTTTATTTAGTATTCACACCCCCCCTACCTGACTACTTTTTGTACCCTCAACTCACTAAATGCACCCCCCTTATTCTTCTTCTTCCTTAGACTCCCTCTCTTTCTTTCCCTCTCTGATCAAACTCTCAACCTTCCTTTCACCCTCTCTGATCTTTCCCTCACCCAATTTCCTCTTTCTTCCTTGTCTTCAAAAGCTCTCCCAAGCTTTTCTCTTCTTCATAAGTCATTAAACTACTATAGCAGAATTTTCTTCAAACAACAATTTTCAATTTCTTATTTAGCTTCTATTATGAATTAATTCCATCTAAATTTCTTTGTAACATTGTTTATCTTCTTCTCTATCCACCTAGGATGAGAATCTAGCCTGAGATTGAATCAAAATTAGAGGTATACCCAACTTGACAACCATGGCGGTCACAAATAATTCAAAATTCAAATTCATGGTTTTCGTGGAGTTTTTAATCAATTAAGAGCATAATAATGGAACAAATAAAATCAGAAATGATTCTGCACAAAAATTTCAAAGAATAGAAAGCTCCACCTACCTTAGTCTCGAGTTTCCAGTGAGTATTTTAAGCTTTCCGGTGAAGCTCCAATGACACTGCTAAATCCTGATTCTTTCCTCCTTTTTTCTCAACTAATTGCACCTGAATGGAGGTCAAACCAATACGAAGCTATCCAGAGTTTGAATGAGTGAAATGGGGCTCTAATTGAGTACGAAATCGAAGGTCATTCTTCTTTGTGGACGCGTTCTTTAGGTTCACTAGGGTCAATATTTATAAGGTCTCGCTGCTTAAGTTTAAGTTTATTTTAATTGGTGGAAGGCAAGCTAAGAGTCAAACGCATTTTTAGGATGGCAGGGTAGGCATATGGGGAAAGGCAGCGTCAGGCGATGTTGCAGGAAACCATGGCTCGAGGAAAGAGAAGCAAGTGGAAGAAGGTGGCGAAGGAAAGAATAACAAGATTTTATTTTCCTAATTTGTCAACGATGGACCTAGCAGTCAAATGGCAATCTCTACATCCCACTTCCTTATTTGCCTTTAGTGTCACGCCTTCGAATATATCCCATGCCTTTTTCTTACTTCGCTTTTTATTTTCTTATTTTATTCTCTTTATATTTTTCATATTACTTATATTTATTCATTGCTTTATTTAGCACATAGGACGTGCAACCTAAGTAACTTATGGTCAGATACAACAATTATTCTAATAATCAATCATAACTTATAAAATTCTAATTCCATAATGGGTCCA
>JAMLFT010010879.1:0-11511 GCA_026544285.1 Pachyrhizus erosus
TACTAATTTTTTTAATTATCTATAAAATATTATATCATGTGTCCTTATAAGAGAAATTGTTATAAATTTTTTAAAATAACATTGTATATAATTAAAAAATCTTAAGAATACTAATTTAATTTACTCTTTTTTTATTACAACAACGACATATAGTGATTTTATTCTGTTAGATAAAATTTGAATAAAAATTATAAAATATAAACGAATTTGTTGCCCCTACCTTTTTTTTTAAAAGATTTTTTTTTGTTTTTATATTTTAATTAAATGTGATGAAAATTATTCTATTTCATAGTGATAAATTTAGTGCTCAAATTTTAAAAATAAGTAAATTTAATTTCTTTTCTATAAAATTTTATCATGTTTTTAAAATTAAGAACAACTAAATTTATATATTTTTTAAAATTTGATAACTAAATTTATTAATACAATAGTATACAGATTTAAATAATGTTTGACAAAAAAAATTATTAAATATATATTTTATAACATTATTATATTCTGTTGGATAAAATTACTTTTTAATAACATATATTATATTGAAATTAAAATATACTCTAACTAAATAAAATCTAAAATAATTTTATCAATGAACCCCATAACATGCAGGTTTAAGCTATTAAGCTGTTAAGCATGTGTTTGGAGCAGAGTTTCTAAAGTCATGATTATGTTAATGATTCTAATTTTACCAGAAATCAAAAGTTAAAGATTCCTTTCCCAGAGACACCAGATGTGTTAGATCACTTATCACCATACCATATAATAATGCAATCTAAAAGCAGAAAAGTTCAATCACACTTCTATTTTATCCCACCTTTCTCAGTTCTTTTACACCCTCTCTTTTAAAATCAGACCCTTGTGGTCACATCATCACATTCAATCTTGCACTTAACTTTGGCGCACCCTTTTTTCCATTCTTTTTTTATTTCATCGCCGTGGGCCTCACGCACTGAGCCTGCGCGTGCTCAAACCCCTACACAACACAACATCAACAACAAACTCAGTGTGTTCCTTTGAAGCCTTGTCTTAAATTCTTTCCACGCATTTTCCACTTTCTGTGTTGTGTGTCTCACGTTTCAACAACCAGAAGAAACTGTGATGGGAAGACTTGCACCATTATCAGAAGAACCCATCAACGAAGAAAATGAAGAATACAACAACAGCAATAACTCAAAGAAATGCCTTCAATCATGGAGAAACTGGAACTGGATCAAGACTCACTTTTCCCTTGTCTTCAACAAGAAGTCCAACCTCAAGATCCTCCTTAGTGTCTTGGGTTGCCCCCTCTTCCCTGTTCCTGTCCACCCCATACTACCCCTCAATGAGGCAAGCCCTTTTCTTCTTCTCTTTCTTTTCCTTCTCCAACTTTTGTTTCTAAATTCTATTGCACCATCACCATGCAAGAGAAAGTGGTGGTGGTGTTACTTGTTAGTATTTGGAAGTTTCTTCTATGTAATATACTACTTTTTGGTTTTAGACCATAGATATTTTTCAGAAGATAATAATGTTAGTTAGATAGGACTGATGGATTATTATGCTGGCAAAGTATAAACAAATTTCCCCTCGTAATTATAAGAAAGAAAAATATACCATCTATTTGTTTTGCTTTACTTTTGATGTGTTTTGTGTGTCTATGAAGAATGAAGTTTTTTGTGTGTGTGTGTGTTTTTTTTTTTAAAAGAATCATGCCAATTTACTTTTTTTTAATTATGGTTGAAATGTTCTTTCTTAATCAAGATTAAAAAGTTAGTTGAAAGTGTTACTTTTGGTCACTTTCTTTATACATGGAACCCCTTTAATCTTTATGTGTATGCCAACGATTTTATCATGTTACCATGTGATTACTCTAAAGAGTGTGTAGCTAAAATATGAAAAGATTGGTATATTTTTTTTAAGGAGAATGGCAGAGGCATTTCAATAATTTTTTTCTTCATTTGTTGGAAATAAATTTAACATGTAATAGGTGTCATCGTCGGCACAGTATATCATACAACACTTCAGGGCTGCAACAGGGTGTAGGAAGTTGGAGGGGACAGTGAAAAATGTGTTCACAACAGGGAAAGTGACAATGGACGTGGTGGATGAGCTTGGATCCACCAGTGGTGGAGTTAATTTGGAGAAAGGGTGCTTTGTGATGTGGCAAATGGTTCCTGATAAGTGGCAAATAGAGCTTGTTTTGGGTGGTCAAAAGGTTCTGGCCGGTAGCAATGGTGTCATTGCTTGGCGCCACACCCCTTGGCTCGGTGTGCATGCCGCCAAAGGTGGCGTCCGCCCACTTCGCCGTTCACTTCAGGCAAGCTCTTCATCATCATCATCATCATCATGTCTTGTTTTAAATTTTCCAACAAATTTGGTGTTGTGTTTGTTGTTAGTATTGTTATGTTGGTAGGTATGATGGTATTCATTGGTAGTACCTTGAGGCTGTTTTTAGAGCTGGGTTACAATTGATAGCTAAATGTGATTGTTAATGTTGGGACATAATGATGCTGAGTATGCAAATATTATGTCACTGTCCTCGTTATGAAGAAATTGAATTGGTATGACTTATAACCTAATCCCTGGCTCCATGAATTGGTGGGGTAGAGTGTTATAACATAAAGTGTAAGGGAAGAACCCCTTTTGGAATGTGTTAAGATGGTGCCTAGAAATTATGAGACTATTAAAGGAAAAATGTTATTGACACAGATCTGTAACAGATGTAGACGGGTGATCAAGTACTTTTAATTTGTTTAAATAGCCATAAATGCTGGTTAACACTCGGTATTGTTCATTTTAGTTAATACAACCGGCCAATATAAAGGATCTTTGTTTACCTACTAAATTTCATTCATTTGTTCCATCTAACCACATTCCTGTGTCTCCTTTTCTTTATTTCTCTGCTTCCTCCCACTATATAAATTGGTTATCAATCATTACATGTGATTATTTGGGCTTAATTTTTTAATTAAAATTCTTTAAAACCAAAGACTAAGAAGACTATAACAGAAGAGTTGAACTTACTGTTTTCACACAGATTATGAATGCATTTGCTGACTTTCTAACCTACCAGGCTGGTTCAAAGTGAGATTTAAAACAAATTTTTAAAGAGATTTATTTACTTCAGATAAAAAAGTTATATATGAAGTTTTTTTTTAATATATGTGACCTTTTTATTTAAAAACATTAATAACAAATTTTTTTATTGTTAAACCTAAAGTTTTAGTTAATTTATCTGTTGGACCGATCCTGAGCCTACTAGGTCAACTCTGCAGGGACACTAACTTGATCAGCATCCATAATTGTATCTTGGTATCTCTACTATTTGGCACTGATTTCATTAGTTTTATTTTCAAGTGACACTATGGTCTTGTGCATTGTAGGGACTAGACCCTTTGGCAGTGTCTGCTGTATTTTGTGCAGCACAATACATGGGGGAGAAACAAATCTCTGGCATAGATTGTTTTGTGCTGAAGCTCTCAGCTGACCAGAAGGACCTTGCCGAGCGCAGTGACAACACGGCTGAGATGATCAAGCATGCCATATTTGGCTACTTCAGCCAAAGAAGTGGGCTTTTGGTGTACCTAGAAGACTCTTACCTGACCAGGATTCAAGCACCAGGGTCTCACCCCACATATTGGGAAACCACAATGTCAACCAAGATTGAGGACTACAGAATTGTGGATGGTGTGATGATTGCACATGCTGGCTCATCAACTGCATTGATCACTAGGTTTGGGGACAACCTGAAGGCTGGACCAGCCATCACAAGGTTGGAAGAGTCATGGACCATTGATGATGTTGCATTCAATGTGCCAGGCTTGTCCTTGGATTGTTTCATACCTCCTCAGGAATTGCAGAGAGATTGTAGTTCAGATGATGAGCTAGATTGCAGATCATCACCCTTGCATAGATGATATATATATATAAATGGAAACTTGTAATTGTTTAGTGCTTTTATTTTTTGGCTAAACAAATGGTTGATTATGATGCTAATTGATACTTAACATGTAATGTATAATGCTTTGTAATTGTATTACACCGTCACACATTCTGGGGTAATAGATGGCAGCTATTGTTGTTGATATGGAATTTGATTTTTTGAGTTCGTTTTGTGTGTTGTATTGATAAAAGGTTGACTTGTGTATGAAGCCATTTTTTTGCTGTGTTGGAGAAGATTGTAGGTTGGTAGCTACTATTCTTAAAACTTGAAAAAAAAAGAGAAAATATTCTATGCATCATTCTTCAATCACAAATTACAATGTGTAATAAATTTATTAATTTTAAATGCACATTTTAATGAATTAAATGACAAAAATTAAATTGCACACACATCTTAATTATGTCTAACAGTTTAAAATTAGTTTTATTATAATAAATTTTATCCAAGTTTTAAAACAAAGAGTGTTAAATAAAATGTAAGTTTTGTAATTTTTAAATTCAACACTCTTGCTCGGCTGCTCTCAGTTCCCTCTATCACTTCCACCGTTCTTTCCAATTCCATCGTTAGTTTATGGGGTTTATCGCTGCAGCATTAAATTAACGGATATTTGTTTTTACAATTATGATTTTTTAACAATAGTTATATTAAAATTTGAACTTACTATCTTGTACATATTATTCTAACTTTCGTTACTAACTCGATCTTAATACTTCTTGTAATTATAATCCTAATATCAAGGTTTTTATAATCTTTGGACATCTATTTATTAATAATTTTTTATAACATTAAAGATGTTGACAAATAAAATAACGTTAATGACCATAGTAAATGCAGCTTAAAACACTATGGGTGCACTGCTCCCATTTGACCTGACCATTGCTTGTTGCTACCTTGACATAATTTCTAGTTTAAATTACTAAGTAGAGGAATTATTGGAAATTTTTAAACAGGTATTTAAATTAATTTTTTTTAATGGATCCTTCATCTTGTAGTTTTTATTTTAATTCAGTTACTAGAATTTTTTAAATTTCCATAAATTATCATTTTTATTTTATGATTTCAAGTCACCAAAAACTAATCTTAGATACCTACTTTTTAATTTAGGGACCTAATGATTTTTTTTATTTAATAATCTAATTAAAAATTCTCAAAGAAATCTACTTAATAATTTAACCTAATTTCTAATAGGCTAAATTGTAATTTATTTTTATTTTAATTTTTTATACAAAATTTTGATCCTCTCATTTTTTCTTATAATTTTAGTTTAATTCTCAATTTAGCATTTGTTTGATTTCTTTTATTTTAAGTCAATTGAATCTTAAAGCTAACATATTCACTTTAAGATATCATAAAAATAGTTTAATTAATTAAAATGTAAAAATAAAAAATTAATTTATGCAAAATTGATGATCGAAACAAAATTGTGAATTTTAAAAAATACGGAGAACAAAATCACGTTTAAAAATTAAAAGATACCAAAATTACAATTTAACCTTTCTAATTAAGGAAGACAATTGTACTCATATCTTGCAAATCTTTGCAAAAAATATCCACAAAAGAGTAGCGTAATTACCAGCTTATTAGAGATAGGTCCAAGGCTTGGTATTTACATGTAATTTTTAATATGGATGGGGGCGGATTGAGTATTATAGTACCCAACTTACCCCCTACCTACACCAATTATATATATATAATTTAATTAAAATATCTTATATATATATATATATTTATAATTATATACTTTGTTAATTATTAACTTTATCACTAAAACATAGTATTGATAATTGAAGTTTAAAAATTATTTCTTTTAGGTTACTGTTGGATTTAATCTAGTTTAAGAATTACAACATTGATAGTTAAAAATGAATATATTTCTAATATTTGGTGATGACTCATTTTTGAATGATTTAAGGTTAAATTTGAATAATTTAATGTAATGCTTGACTTGTTTAAGAATAAATTTTTAATTTAATTGTAATAAATTTTTTTATCAATACTTTTTATTGACTTTAGACATAAGTAAAGGACAGGTATATATATTTATTTTTTAAAATATAGATATGAAAACGAGTATTATAATATCCTATTTAGACCTTATTCATTATCATCGTCATTTTTAATATTAACTTCAACTAGTACTCTATTGCATAATGACAATCCTGCGAGAACAATAACAATCATTCTATTTAGCAAAGATCATTATTACTAGGTGACAAGTGGTGTTTCTAGTTATTAAAGAGTTATTATTTATAATAATAATAAAAGAAATATTCATTTTTTGTGTACATATTTTTAGATATTTTTGTCTTTTAACTAATTTTAAGAACTATAAATGATTCACACAACTATTATATAAGATAACTCTTCAATCATGACAAGTATCTACATATCTTAGTCATCTTTTTATTTTTAGTAAAAGAACTCTAAAAAGATAAAAAAATTATAGGAGGCACAAAGTGCCTATTTTTAACTAATTTTCATAATGACAATGTAAGTCTATAGATATAAAACTTGTATATGTGTCTAGTCCACAACCATAAGTGAGAGATGTGCACATCTAATAGAGATAAAATAGGAGACAACATGTAAAAATGATAAAAAAAAATCTTAAATAAAGATTTTAATTAGAATATTCAGTTAATGTTTAGATTTTAGATAGTTTATATTGTTGAAACTAAAAATATGAAAAAATTTAACCTTTAAAAATTTTATAAATTTGATGATAACAAAAGATATTAAATTTTGACGAATAATGAGGTTTATTGAGCTATGTAGAAAAAACATACGTTCAATGGAAGTAAAGGTATATTTGTTTTAACTTAGATGTAAAAATGAGTTTTAAAATATAAGTGTCTAATGCTCTAAAATAAACTAATGTCTAAGCTTTTATAATAACCCAACAACCAAAATGCTTGTATAAAAAAATGAATCCAAAGGCTTTTTGAAATCTAGTTTCCAAAGTGTTGTCATCATCCAACTCTTCTTTCAAGAAAACTTATTCAAACATCTTATATCATAATAAGTTTTCTTAGTCTAAATGAACATGTGTTTAAGACTCTTTATTCAATAATGTCTCATATGTTAAGATTTACTGCTTTTATATTCCCTATTTATAAACCTTATGTTGTTTGTTTTTTCAAATATGCTTTAACATTTGAATTTCAAGCATTTAATGAAAAATACAAGTTATTTGAGTATAAGTATAACCTCTAATCAAAATAATTCAATATTGAGGTTTAGTACAAAGGAGAAGATTGATGTAAGAATGAGTTGAAACGTAGTACATTTTTCATAAGGTGACAATACATTTTTGAGAAAGAAAAGACACCTATTTTTTGAGATGTTAAAGAGGAAACGTGACTAAATTCTGTATATATTTAATGAAGACTCAAAATGGGAAGATTGAAGGGACTCTCTATCTCACAACAAACATATGGACCATGAAGCCTATATAAGCAAAAACTAAAGAGAAGAAAAATAATGAACTATTTTAGGTCACTCTCTAATTGTCTTTACTTATTTTTCATCTTACAAGATTTTAGAAATTTGATAGGTTATCCAAGTGTCTAATCTTGGATTTGAAGTCTTGTAAGATCCACCAAGTTCCTTTAAGATTTTAGACATTTGCATGTTTGAAAGTTCTAAGTTCATTTTCATTTGATGCTTTGAAAGCTCTGCTTCAAGTCCCTTGAAAATATAATCATCAATTGAAAACAAAGAGTTAGAAAAACACAAGACTTTGAATTCCTCCTTGAAACCACTTATTCAATTTCTTTAAAAAAAAAAATCATCAATTATAAACAAAGGGTTGGAGCATAGGACTTTACATTCCATCTTTAGAGTCACTTCTTCAATTTTCTTGAAAAAATATTTATCATAATTAAACAATGAGTTAGTATAGAAATAATTGTATTATTCTTTTTCTCTCAATTCTTTCTTTTTTCATCTCCTTTTCTTTTAATTACTTTATTTTCAACTCTTTGTCTCTCAATTCCTTTTCTTTTTCTCTTTTTCTCTCAACTCATTTTCTTAGTTCTTTTTCTCTTAATTTTTTCTTTCTCTTTTGGTTTATCACTTTCTTCACTTTTTTCTTTTGATTTCTCACATTTTTCTTCACGCTTTTCTTTTGTTCTTTTGCTATCTTTTTTCTTTCTCACATTCTCTTATTTTTCTTATCTTTATTTAGTATTTAAAGACTTTCTTTAGAGATAATGAAGCGAGTGCAATTTTTTCTCATTATGAACAAAACAGAACCTTTGTAATTTTTTGTTGAAACCTCTTTGATTTGGTATAAATCTCTTTTTCATGGAAACCCTCATTTCTTCTCATATATAAATAGGCTTTTCTCCACATTTACATCTATTACTTACAGATTGATTGTACCAAATATTAGCATAATTAATTAATTTAAAAACTGTTAGTTTAATCTTCTCCTCCAAGAAGTAATGATATTTAAACACATGTTAAATCTTTATGTCGCATTTTAAATACAATTTTGGGTCATTCTTATCTTGAAATGATGAGTTTGTCACCTTAATATTTTCTAAATGATTGTCTCTTCTTGATTAATCTTTTCTCCTTTTAGTGCAACCATTAAAACTCTATTTTTTCTTCCCTTCAAAAGTGTGTTGTCTTAAAATTTTAGATTTAGTTGGATATTCAAGATTATCCAATTTTGTATTTAAAGTCTTGAATTATTTTTGAAATTCCATCATAAGAAGCTTGAGATCAGTCTCTCGCTCTCCGTCTCTTTCTCCTTTGTTCTAAACATTTCTTAGTCTCCATAATTAAACTTTGTAAAACTTGTTTCGCCATCTTGGTCTTGGACCTCGTCATGAGACTTCTAGTGTCATTCAAAGTGTCTTTGTGTTGGCTTGTTAGATCTCTATCAACAAGAACACTAAGTCTAGCATATGTTTTGTGATTTTTCATTAGATTCACACGATTTTTCATAACAACACAAACTGAACACAATGGAAGCTCTATGAAATTAAACCAAACAATTTTGCAACAAAAATTGATGAAGAAGATAGAGAAGAAGGTGATGTTACTTTCAAGAAGAAAATGAACAAAAAAATTCAATGAAAATTTTGGATCTAATTGTAGATTAACAAAGTCACTTTGAAAACTAGCTCTTGATACCGCTTGATGCAATTCTACTTGTAGATTTGCAATATTTTCCCAATCTATCTGAAGTTTTTTTAATCTACACTTAAAGAAATGTTGAATTTAGACAAGAGATTATTTGAACCGCAAGTTCCTATGAACTTGATAAGCTTATGAAGTACCACCATAAATAAACTAGTTCTTTGATAAGGATCAATGGTTCTAAACTAGAATCCAAAGAGAGAAAGCTAACTCTCATAAGAAGTGTGAAACTTCAATTTTCATTCAATTAATCAATAGTTGACTTACAATTGAATTTTCATCTATTTATACAACAACCAAAAAAATAAACTAAGCTAGATCCTAAGCTACAAAAAAGACGCCAAAATTGAGCAATACAATATCAAGCCAAATTCATTCTTCCACTAGTTTAAATGATCAAAATTCAATCAAGGTCCAACCATTCAATATAATTACAATGCAATCTAATGGGCTTGAGACCAATGGGCTTTTGGGCCAAAAATAAATTAAGCTCTTTTTCTAAGAACTTCTTCTTATACCTTGTTAAAGCTTCAAGTCATCTCCTTTCCTAAATAGTTCTTTATCATCCACTTAGTTTAACTTACACTCATTTCAATCCCTAAAGTTAAAAAAACCCTCCACTTATATACCTTTACCATCATTATAAACTGAATCCTTATTACAATGATATACTATGATTATGTTTATTTATGAATTCTTAAGATTATTATCACCTCATGACATAAATTTCAAACATTATATCGAATTATTACTTCTCTATACCTATACATATAATTATTTCTTTTAGTCATAATCATATTAATATACATGCTAATACAGAACTATTTAATTAATTATTACCAATTCATCTTAGATAATTTGAAATAGTTAAAAAAATCCAACAACTCATCGTTTACACATTATTTTGTATCTTTATATGTATTTGTTGAGTAAAACTTCATATATAGATCAAACTTCAAAATCCTAAGATCATAACCTCAATTAATTATTATTATTATTATTATTATTATTATTATTATTATTATTATTATTATTATTATTATTATTATATATATATATAATGTATTTGTCAAACATTTTAAGGGTATTAGAAGTCCTCCTATCGATTACCACACTCTAACTTTAAAGATTTTGAATATACACATTATTTTCAAATGACCTAATTAGTAATAACAAAATTAAAAAGTACATTAATATTAGTTAATTATAAGAAAGGATAGTTTTTAAAATGGTACAAATTTGATAATAATAGTAACTAAACAATGAATAAGAAATTTATATAATCAGTTAAATAATGTTGTGTGTGTATATATATATATATATATTCTCACATAAGTAAAACTGGAATATTGTTTTTAAGTACTTCACACGAAAGATAAAAAAATTTAGTGTCAGTAATTTAATCAAAATAATTTAATAAAGAGCAGCAAGATTAACATAGTTAAGTTATAATTAAAAAGTTAATTTAGGAGGGTCTTTTTAATTAATAGAGTGAGGTAAGTTTAACTTAAATAAAAGTGTTAAAAATAAGAATTTAAGTTTAACTTAAATCAAGTAGTGTAATTAAGCATATAAAATAAAATAAGCAAAATGAGCTTAAGGACACCCCATCAATCAACCATGGTCATATCTTTATTTTAAGTGGCCATCATAGGTGTCTCCTCCCCTACCTCAAAGAAAATGACTGTAAAGCAATGCCAGTTCTTGATCTATTAATCTCTCTCTTTTGTTTCTCTAGAAATAAACTAAACTTCTCAGGGAAAGAGTATGTGAATTTGGGACCACTTTCCCATCTTATTTATATTGCTTTTCAAGGATATTTGGGATCCTCCATTGTTATATTTTATTGTGATAATTATTATATATATTAAAGCAATTTTTATTTTTTCATTAGTGTAGCCTGTTGATGAGGATTGCCTATCCTTCATGCAAAATATCCTTCATGCAAAACATGCTTCCTCCACATTGCAAGCCTATGCCTTGGTATAATCATGAGAGTAGTTAAATGTCCAGTTATTTTAGTTGAGTTTAAACTTAATTCTAAAAATTTGGTTGCAATCAGTAGTTTATTTTAATTTCTTTTGGTTGGTTCCCGATTGGCTTTGTAGTTGATTCCTAATTGGCTTTGTAAATTCCTTAGCTTTCACCTGTTGGTTGACAAGCCATGCGCAAAGTAATAGTTATAGTTTTTGTTGCTTTCCTCTTTAAAATCGTAAGGCATCTTTAGTACATTGACAATAAGGGATATATATATAATTAAGGTAGTCTCTTAAACAATTAAATAAAATAATTCATATTATTTACATTTTAATAATCTAAGACTAGTTAAAATCTTAATTTCAATTCAATTTATTATTATTATTATTATTATTATTATTATTATTATTATTATTATTATTATTATTATTATTATTTTCTTAATATTTTTTAATTTATTTTTATATGAT
>JAMLFT010010880.1:0-11511 GCA_026544285.1 Pachyrhizus erosus
TTAAAACAATAATTGAGAATATAAATTAATGCTAATTTAACATATATTTTAATTAATATTTTACTAAATTAATATTTATAAACTTATGTTTGAATGAATTAAAATTTTTAAACTAATATTTAACTAAATTAATATTCAAATTAATAATATAATAAATTAATATTATGAATAAATTAATCTTTGAAATTAATATTATGTTAACGTTGGAATTAAAAACGTATATTTTAATATATATATATATATTTGAAGTACTAATTGTTGTAATAATTACTTTCTATTTAGTTAATATATCAATTTATATGTATTACATTTATATATTAAGATAATTAACACATAAATTTGTTGTAATAAAAATTATAATGGTTTGTTTTAGTATTAGGAATATGAAAAGACTCTACTATTATTATTATTATTATTATTTGATTAATTTTAATGTCAATATATGCTATTTTGTTAAATATTATTTATTATAAGTTTTTATGTTAGGCATACATAATTGTTCTTATATATCATGTTATTATTATTTTTATGATTATTAATTATCATTATTTAAAATATTATATTTGAGTGAAAAGTTGCACTTGCAACATATATAAGGAATCAAACATAGATAACATCATAGGTTATGGGCTATAAAATGCATACATTTAATCTTAATGGTAAAAGTTTTCAAGAACCGTGTTATCAAATGGGATATTTCATATTGTTACTCGTTACAAATGTAAAATAATTTATTTAAAAATTAAAATTTTCATCTATTAATTTTTTTTAATATCATTAGGACTGTTATATTTTGTTAGGTGCGTTCTTAATTTATATATAATTCAAAAAATATATCCTTTTTTTTATTAAATCCATTAAATACTTAACTGTTATAGCTTAATTTACAACTTTATAATATATACGAAAGTGACGACCAATATAATATAATAATAGCTTCTTTTAATCTGCTGATTTTAAATAATATTTTAATTATTATATAATATAATAACATAGTGTCCAAATATCCTCTATTTTATTATATTATAACACGTAGTAATTTAAGTAATAAAAATGTTTCATTTAAATATAATAATTTAATTACTATGTTAAATATAAATATAAATGATATATAATAAGTTTAAACACTATTTTGATTTTCTTATTTTTTTTCAATCTACAATTTTAATCTTTTTATTTAAAAAAAATACGTAATTTTGATACAATTTTTAAATTTATTTATGTATTATTTTTTTATTTTGGTTCATTTAAATCTTATAATTAATATATTTATTTAAAATATTATTAAAAAATATGTAATTGATTAAAATGTAAAATATAAAAAAATATAGGTAAATTTAAAAATTAGATTAAAATTATGAATATTTTAAAATAGATAAATAAAATGTCATTATTTTTAAATAGAAAATAAAAATTATAAAATAAATAAAATAAGAGACTAAAATTATATTTCAACTTATATAATATTATGAAATTATATTAACAAATAATGATTACAATTTAAAGCGTGTAGTGATAAATTATTTGTAAATTGAAAGTAGTTTATTTAAAATAGCAATTTTATCATTCGTATATTATTTTTTTTAATATCATAAATACTAATTTAATACCATTATGACCCATAAGTTATATTCTAATTATTAAAATTTTAATTATCTTGGAACTTCCTTAAAAAAACCATGGATCTTTTGCACTACATTGATGTTCGTCATTTCAATGTGCAAATTTAATTACATATTTTTATCTTTTATTATTAATTAAAATAAAATAATATGAAACATTTTACATTTAATTATATATTTTTAAAATCATTGATTTTGAAATATATAATTTTTTATATTGTTATAATATTTTATCTATAAAATCCCTTTTTTAAATTATTAGTGTTCATAAAATATATTTTAAAGTAAGTAAATTTAAAAATAAAATAAACTTACATATGTTCATAATAAATTATTTCATAATTTCTATTTGAAATTATTAATTAAAATAAAATATCATCAATAATGTAAATTTTAACTACATATTTATAAAATCATTAGTTTTAAAATATATCAGCTTTTCTTATTTTCTTTTAGTTTGAAATATATATTGGGTCAGTTTGTTAAAATTTAAAAAAAATAATTTAAAAAATATTGTTTAAAAAAAGTGTTTTTAATAAGTAAATGGGATTTTTTTTAAAAGCATAAAAGTGTTTTTTAAGAAAAAATAATAATTTAAACAAACATAACAAAAAAGTAAAAACTATTTATTTTATTAATAAAACTGCTATTTTTTCAAAAATAAACTTAAAAAAAACAGCCCATTATTATTTTAAAATAATTATATAAAAAATAACATTATTGTCACTCCAAAAAGGACCGTACCAAAAAAATAACATAAAGTAACATTAAATTTTTGTAACATTAAAAAAAGACTGTAATTAATTTTTTTCATTAATTATAATTATGTCTGTTAAATTTGATTCTATCTAACGGTTATAGTAACATTCAACTTGTATATATGTATTCAAGATAGTTGATAAAAACTACATAATAAACAAAAAGTTCCACACACATTCAAGATAAGATGGAGCAGAAGAAAGTTTTTGGTCTTGTAATAATATTTGCTATGGCTTATGGTTTAGCAGCAACAACATTTAGTACTGCATCTCAACAGCTTCCTGCATCATGCTTTGGGTATCAACCATTATTTGCCACTTGTTACCCTGAATTGACTATTCCAGGATCCAAATACAAACCAACTGATACCTGCTGTGATGGAGCAGGTTATGCCTTTAACCGTGCCATGCTTGACAAAAGTGGCAAAGGTATACTAAATCTTTGTGACTGTCTACAGTTTGCTGTGAAAAAATTGAAGTATGATCCATATAAACTTGAAAAACTACCTGGTGCATGCAGGATTAAACTTAATTTTCCTATTAGTATATGTATATTTTGGCCTACTATCCCTCCTTCAAGCCAAAATCAAAATTGATTTATGTGTTTGGTTAGATTGGTTATTGAACCAATCAAGGCATAAATAAATTCACTGTAAGTGATCCAACCAAGGTTATTTGAGGTTGAGTCAACTGAAAATTAAAATGAGTATTGGGTTAAATTGCAGTTTTGATTCCTATATAATTCTCAATTCATGATTTTGATTCCTATATAAATACGAGTATTTTTGCAATTGTATTTATAGCATATTTTATATCTTATTTAAAATATTTATGTTATTTTATATTAATTTTTTTTTATTTTCTACACAACCAGACAAATGTAATTTTTTTCTTTTTATTTCTTTTTATTTACTTATCTATAAAAAAATGTAAAATTTATCTTTTTGTCTTCCTTCCTTTTTCTTTCTTAAATAAAAAATAATACAAAATATTCACTAATTTTAGTGATGATTAATTTTCATAACAGAATTTGATTAACTGTTTTTAATGAAATATATTTTTCCTTAAAAGACTTAAATCTCAAACCTGATTTAAAGAGAAGAAATTCAATTTCACTCCAAACAATGATATAGTAATAAACATGAATTTAATGTGATTATTAGAAAAACAAAACTACATCCAATAATATCACATTATTATATTCATACGAAACAATGGTACAGTACAAGTACGGTTACATTTGCGAGACATCATATCTTTTTTTTTTCACATCTAACGTGGCTCATTTGTAACATATTATTACAGATCATAATTCAATATTATACATTCAATGTGTTCCCACATAATGATATCCATATAAATTGAATCCCAACATTGTCAGTATTTGGGTTTGAAAAACACAATTTCTTAATTAATTTATTTTTAATTTAAATTTATTTACAACTTTATATTAAAAGTGGTGAATTAAAACATAAATTTTTTATTTTTTATATTTTTAATTGTTAAAAATAAAATATTTTTAAAAAAAGTACAAAAATAAACATTTAACTACATATTTAACTGATAAAATTATTTTACACTAGTCACATCAAGCTATAATATCATTCCTTCTGATCTTAAAAAAATGGGAGAGGGGACTCATAAAATATAAGATAAGAGAATGGATTTTTTAAATATATTTTTTTTAAAAAAAGCAAAAGTTATGATGCAAAACATGACTTTCTTGTTATTTTTTTAAAAATTAAACTTTTATTTTTAAACACAATTTAAAAAAATAAACTTTATTCAAAAAATAAAAATAAGAAAGTAATATTTTAATTCATGAATCTAAGATAAAGTTATGAATTAAAATACAACTTCACTAAATTTAAATTAAAAAATAAATAACGAAATTATGTTTTCAAACACGAATTTCACTGACAATGTTGTGACTTCCAAACACGACTTACTCATTTGCAGATTATTTTTTATAAAAAAGATTACCCCTTTGGTTAAAAAAAACTTGTATATATAAAAGAATAATTTTAGCACATTTCCTTCTAACTGAGTAAATCTGTGCTAACATTCCCAAATGGTTTCTCCCTTCAATGCGGCTCCAGGCTTCCAATGGCAGTGAGTTTATGCAAAAAAAAACCTGCCTTTGGACTTTGGAGGTCTTCCATCCACAAGCCAATTCTCATATATCTCTTTACACTCTTCAATGACCTTATTAACAAAAATAACATAATTTGTCAATTACAAAATCAATAATTTTTCCAGGCTCCAGCAAATAATTTTACTTAAATGAACAACTTTGATTAATATGTTATGTCCTTATAACATCTCTAATACTCTTTATATAAAAAATTTATTTTATGTCACTTTAATTTTAAATAATCTAATTAGATTTATCTTTAATAAAAATTCTTATTAATAAATTAATTAATTAAAAAATATTTTTATATTTAATATAAATATTAAAAAATTTATAAATAATAATTATTCAAATAAATATTTATTTTAAATAATTTAAAATTATGACACATCAAATAATATTTTATTAACAAACAAACAACTGTAATTATACATACTGTTAGATGTTGGGATCAACCGATTCCCCTGTAATGATGACCAAATAAATTGAGTCAGTAAGTTGTGGCTAAATTTACACACATCTTCAAATAATACTCAATTATATGGCCACCCTACAAGGCTACAACCAATCATTTCGAATTTTGGTTATTCAAAACCGTGTCTTTGGAAATCCATTTTCCTCACTGGAAAAGGTTGAAAGGAAATCTGAAAGAAAGTTCCCAGCGTGAGAATCCATTGGCCGCTAGGGCTTGGTAATTTGACACAATTGTAAATTGAAGAAATTGCGCTTTCTCATTCTTGATTCAAACAAACTTCAAGGTAGCATACCAATTATATCTCTCGCATAATTTACTCACAAGTTCAATTCCTTCTACTTTAGGTCAATTAGAGAATTTGACTATTCTCTTCCTCGAGTATAACCAAATTACTGGTCCTATACCAGCAGAATTTCGAAATTTAATAAGTTTGCGAAGATTATGTCTCTCAGATAATTCCATCACCGGTTCAATCCCTTCTACTTTAGGTCGATTGGGGAATCTGATACACCTCTTCCTTTATTCTAACCAAATTGAAGGTCACGTACCCCTAGAATTGGGGAATTTGTCCAATTTAGTAGTCTTACTACGTCTTTCGCATAATAAGATTTCGGGTTTAATACCTCCAAAAAAAATTTAAATGGACAATTTGTCAGGGCTATATCTCTCGTCAAATCAGTTGTGTGGTTCAATCCCATCAGAGACTATGATTTTGTCTCTCAGAAGGATTAACTTTGCCTTTCCATCAAATTTTGATCCATCTATTGATGACTCGAGCTATGTCATATTTCACCCAAGTGTCAAGAATGAAATATAGTAAGCAGAAGTTAAGGCAAGTAAGAAATTTTCCTTGACTAAACACAACGAATGAATGTTTTTTTTATTTCTAGTTTACAATAAAACTTTTTTCACCTATTTGGTTTTCTTTCATGCAATTTTTTTATACAAACTTTTTGGTTTGTCTTTATTTTTTAGTGCCTGGGATATCTCTTAGTCCAGTGCTACAAACTAGTCTATCAAGGAATGAAAATCTATTTAAGATACCTTCTTACAATAAATGTTTATTCATGTATACGAATTTGAAGATTAAATCCTTGACCATAGCTTAAGCTTCACTTTTATTTTGATAGTTAACTTAAGTAGAGCAATTGATGAAATTATGATAGTGGTGTCAGTTGAATTTCTTTTCAGTTGTGATTAAATTTTAAATTGAAACTATTATTTCAATTTAAAAGTTAAAATGGTAATTTATTGATGATAGCATTAATTGTCCCTAACAAGTACTTCATGATTTTCATTTCTCTTTCCCTTTAGTTATATATCAGGCTTTCTTTAAAAATATATTAGAATCTATTATCAGTCGTTCTACCTATTAAGATAAGTAATGAAACAATACAAATAATGATAATTATACAGCTAGGAACATTAACTTAAAGTAAAAACATACAAATTATCTTAAATAATAGTAAAAGAAAAATGTGTCATAAAATTATCTTTTAAATTCATTTATAATACTTCATTTTGAATTTTATATTTAGAGCTAGTGAATCACCAATTTATTCCATAAAATTGTAATAAATTAAATTGGTCCCTAAAATTAAGAAAGTATGAAAATGGACCTTAAAGTTGTGTATTATTAATCAATTTAGTATATGAAAATGTAAAGGACAATCAAATTAGTTTTTGTAATAAACAAAATGACAAAATATTTCCTGAAATTGTGAATTATCAAAAAATTTAAGTTCTAAAGTTGTAATGGTCAAACAAATTAATGTGTAAAATTAAAAGGACTTAAATACACTTTTTGCCTAACTTTTAAAATTTTAAAAATTATGTCTTTAAAGTTTTTTTTTCTTTTATATTTTGGTGGATGTGGTTAGGGAATGGATAAAGGGTTAAAACCTCACATGTAACACTACAATCATTTTTTTAAAGGTTTAATTACATTTAAAAAAAAACTCAAAACTTTGAAATGTAAGTTTAGGATCAAAATGTGCCTAAGAAAATTTTAGCAGCATAATTTATAATTTTTTTAAGTTGGATAAAAAAAATACAATTAAACATTTTTAATTTTAAAGATCAATGTGACCAACTAACTAATACAATTTTAGAGATTATATTAATGAGTAAAAAATGTTTGTAGTCCCTTATTTTATCTTAAATTTTTTTAGCCATTCATTTTTTTTTTTTAATCTCTCATAATTTTTTTTATCTTATTTTTAGTTCTTAATATTAAATTAAATTATTAAATAATGATATGACACATATAATTTATATTTAGTATTTTTTTTACATTTTTAATGACTTTTAAATTGCTATAAAAAAATTAATAATCTAAATATTTATTTTTGTAACATGTAAATATTTATTTTTAAAAAAATCTAGTTTTTGAGATTTTGATTTTAATTTAATATTTCTAACAAATTTAGTTTGTTAGAAATTTTGATATACTTAAAAACTGTATAAAAATTTAGACATAAAATTTTCTAATACAAAATCTTCTCATTATATCATTATTTAACGGTTGAAGTTAATATTAAAAACTAAAAAAAACACATACCAACTTATGAAGGATTAAAAATAATAATAAATTTGAAGAACTAAAAACAAAAATCAAGATAAAATAAGACACAAAAAACATATATTTTATTTTAAAATTAATTGATATTTAACAATTTCAAATAGCATGTTGTCATTTTATTTATTTCAAAGACCAATTTGACAATCAAATATAATTTTAGCTACTAAATTAATCGATAATGTATAATATTAAAATTAATTTTACAACTTTATTAATTTTAAGGACAAATTTTGACTAATCATCACTATTTCAAGGACAAAATTGGTTATTTTATCTTATAATTATTAAATTTTCAATAATACATTAAAGATATGAAAATAATTTTTTATCTTATTGTTTGACTAATTTAAAAACAATTTATTATAATTTTTGAATCATTAATTAAGAATAAAATTAATGTAAATTTAACATATATTTAAATCAATATTTGCCTAAATAACTATTTCAAATTTAATATTTGACTAAACTAATAATGAACTAAATTACTATTTTGAATAAACTAATCTTTAAAACTAATATTTGACTAGTTTAATATTTCAATTAATATTTAAAATGTATATATTTTATAAAATTTAATAATCATGTATTCACAATATAAAATAAATTTATACTGTTATTTAATCATAAATATTTATTTATATTATTTTTAAATTAATTATTACAAAAATCAATAAACTTACTATCATGATGATTTACAATTTGATAATAATATAAAATTATTTTGTATGGATAGCGCATAACAGCAAGTTAATTATGATAGCATACATTTGACCTTTTCTATTTTAAAACATGTTTTATAAACTATCAACTAAATATTAATAAAAATAATCATCACCAAAATATATTAATAAAAAATATTTCTTAATATAATGTATTTATATATGTAATGAGAGAGAGAGAAATATTAATTTTTTTATGAAATTATGTTTTATTTATAACGTTAATTTATAATAAACCAATCAAATGATAATTAAATCAAATCAAGTGATTTAATTGATTTATTAAAGTTGACTAATTGACTTTCATCAGATATGTTAAAGTTAATATATATATATATATATATATATATATAGTAAAACCATTCCTTATTAATGGTTTGAATCTGGTGTTACTTATTGTTTTATTCAAGTGGAAAACCGTATGTTTATAACAATATATTATGTGTTAACAAATAAATAAATTATATATTATGTTTACTAAGTTCATATATATATTTTTTATTATATTTTATATGGAACAGTGTTATTAAATTAATTATATTTTTTATAAATATTATACAAATTAAAAATCTGTTTACTCGTATATTTATATACATCATATATTAATATTTGTATCAAAAGTATGTAATAACTTTCAAATATATAATTAAAATTTAAAATATCCCATTATAATAATGATCTCTTTAATTGTTTTTGATTCTTATCCCTTTTATTGATTTTTCTAATAATTAATTTTTATTTAATAACAGATTTTGACTTTTTTTTTTTGTCAGTATAAAGTACATTTGATATTTACCATATAAAAGAAATGGAAAGATATTCTACAAGGATTTAGAATTATTCTAAAACTGAATATCAAGTCTATAAGTAGTGCTATGCTATGAATGGTTGATCAAACAAAGCTGCATACATATTCAAGATACAATGGAACAAAGGAAAGTTTCAGCTCTGGTCATCTTTGTTATGGCTTATGCTTTGAAGGCAACAATATTCACTACATCTCAATCCCTTCCTGGAACATGCTTTGGATATGTATCAATAATTATCGATTGTAGGCCTGATTTGACTTCTCCAGGACCCTACATGATGCCAAGTGCTAATTGTTGTAACGGAGCAAGTTATGTATTTAATCGTGCCATGCTTGACAAAACTGGTACAGAAATAAAAAATCTGTGTAGTTGTTTGCAGTTTGTTAGGACCAAATTAAAGTTTAATCCATATAGACTTGTAAAACTTCCCAATGCATGTGGGATTACACTTTCTTTTCCTATAAGTATATGTATATTTTCTGTCCCTCCTTCCTATAATAAAAAAAATAGAACGATTAATGTATAATTGATTAGATTCATTATTTAACCAATGAAAGCATAAATAATTCATGCAAGTAAACCAAGCACGGTTAACTGAGATTGAGTCAAGTGATTATTAAATGTGTGTTTTTATATTAAATAACAGTGTTAAATATTTTGGATACTCAATTTAATCTGTGTACAAGAGTGATATTTTCTCAAGTTCACTGTATTTCTCAAGTGATTATTAAATGTGTGTTTTATATTGAATAATAGTGTTAAATATTTTGGATACTCAACTTAATCTGTGTACAAGAGTAATATTATCTCAAATTACTGTATTTCTTGTATGTTTTGTTAACATTGAAGAACATGACCTCTTGTTGAGTGATGCATGGATATTTTGTTGAAAATCAAGCCGAAAACTAGAAATTTTAGTAAAACTCTAAATCTCAACTAAGGTTGGCTCATGAAATTGATCTTCAAAGGTGAGAATAAAAAATAACGTTTTTCAAATTATAAAACTAAAGATAGGTGTAATATTTTTTGTGATTTATTAGTGATTAAACCTTTTAAAATATACTTTTATAAAGTTTTAAATTAAATTTTCAACATTCTATCATAGGTGTAATATTTTTTGTTCGTCATTCTTTTATGATAGTTGTTTATTTCTTTTTTAGTGTTCATATTGCTCTTGTTCTAATCACTGCCCATATTGGTGCTTGTCACTTAGTCTCTAGTTAAATGTTTTTGCTGAATCGTTTTGTCATTTTTCATTTTTCTTTCCCCCTTTTTCTATAATGTCTAGAGTTATCTTGAAATTTTATTTTTGTTTGTCATTTATCTGAATCTGGTGAGGATAAAATTGGTAACCTTTGCACGTGCAAGAGTCAATTTAATAAGTTTTTACCAACAGGAATCAAATTGAAAATATATAACATATATAAGAACTAAATTATAAATTTAAAATAAAAATAAAAATAAAAATAAAAAATTATTAAAAGAAAAAGAAAAATTAATATTTTCATTTTAAATGAGTTTAATCTTAATTTTATTTTATACCTTAATTAATATTATACAGCCTAATCAATTCCTTCCAAATCACTTAATCAATTTTTTTTCTCAATTAATAAACTCCCACTAATTTCTCACCCAATTACTTACCTCTGTCCCTGTATGTGTTGTGGATTTTTATGCTGCAAGCATTAGATTGCATTATTGAACTTGCTTATATAATTAGGAAAAGGAAAGTGGTTGAAACAGATCTTGCATTTCAAAGAAGGGGTCGAGAAATTGAGGATTTATATGACATGAGTCGAACCATGGGCATGGGTACTTTTAAAATGATGTTGTACATGTATCGGTTCATATCCGTACTCAGTATTTGTTGGGTACTTGTGGATACCTATCAAAAAATTTTTTTTTTTTAAATTGAATACTTTTTTCATACGTATCAAATTCATATCCAAACTTACTTATTGTGTGAGAAAATAGAAGAAATATTCATTCTATGAAAAGAAATAAGTTCAACCTTAAAAAAAATGAAAATTTAGTTTTTATTTATATAAAATTTTATCACTTCTTTAAAAAAAAAGAATAAGAGTAAAATATGGTATATTAATAAAAATAAATAAAATTTACTTGATGAGATTAACATTCTTGAAATTCCTGTTATTTCTTTTAGTAAAACAGTTATGGAGGCATTTTTTTTAATTAACAAGAAACATAAATAAAAAAGTATTAAAGTGTAATATCATATAATATTTATTAAAGAATATTTACTTATTATAATTTTATTAGTAGACATTTTTTTAAAAGAATTTAATCCCTTTTCATATTATAAATTATGTTTATTTATGATTTTTTTATTTATAAAATTTATATGTTTATACTAAAATTTATTTTCATATATATATATATACATATTTTAAAA
>JAMLFT010010881.1:0-11510 GCA_026544285.1 Pachyrhizus erosus
TAGTCAAAATGAAGAATTTATAGGCAATTAAGCACAAGTCACTAATAAAAATGGGTATAAAAAGATAAGTTTATTGGGGAAAATAATGACTCATCACTCCATATTTGTGGTTGTGGACAGATGCTCTAAGATGGCACACTTTATTCCATGACGCATGCCATGTGGCTAATTTGTTGCATGGTATGCCAAGGACCATTGTATCTAATAAGGATCCAAAGTTTTTGAGTCATTTTTAGAGAACTTTATAGGGAAAATTGGGGACAAAGTTGTTGTTCTCCACATCTTGTCATCCCTAGATTGATAGTCAAACAAAAGTAGTGAATAGAACTTTGGGTGAACTACTAAGATATATAATTAAGCAGAATCTCAAATCTTGGGAGGACTGCCTACATCGCACAAAATTTGCATATAACAGGGTAGTTGATTCAACTACTTCTTGTTCTCCTTTTGAGGTGGTTTATGGGTTTAATCCTCTCACTCCTTTGGATTTATTGCCTTTCCCTAACTTGTCTGATATGGTCAATTCTAATGGGATAGCTAGGGCAAAATTTGTGAAAGATATGCATGAGAAAGTTAGAAATCAAATTAAGAGGAAGTTAGCTCAATATTCCAAACAAGTTAAAAAGAGTAGAAAGGAAATGATTTTTAACATTGGAGATCTTGTATAGGTTCATTTGAGAAAGGATCGTTTTCCTTCTCAAAGAAAATCCAAACTTCAAGATAGGGGAGATGGTCCTTTCAATGTTTTGGAAAGGATCAATGATAAGGCATACATCAGTGACTTACTTGATCCTTATAGGGTAAGTAATACTTTTAATGTGGCTAATTTATCTCCATGTTTTGTAGGTTCTAAAATCTAGATTCGAGGAAGAATCCTTTTCAAGAAGGAGGGGATGATAGAAGCCTAGCTCCTAAAGAGGGAGTTTGGAGCATTTAAGGTCCTCTTACAAGATCAAGGAAGAAGAGACTTGAAGCGAATATTAGTCTCTTACTAGATTTTGGGCTTTCATTGGATCATAAGCCCAATTGGAACATTTGTAGCTTAGGAACAATGATTTAGGCCTTTCTATTTTGGGTCATAGTAGTTAGGAATTCATTTTGAGTGTATTTGGTTTTGGGCTTGTATTTTGGCCTATTAGATTGTAGGAATTGGACATGTATTGGTTTGGATGGGCTAGGTTGGACCTTATCTTCCTTTCTTGGCCCAAATCACCACATACCATGTAGTTTGGCTCATCTTGCTTGCCTATATATGGTGGCAAGTCAACTTGAGTCAACATTTTTGAATCATTTGAATGAAATCTCATTGTGAGTGTTTATAATTCTCTCTCTTGTTCCTGATGAGTGTTTTCTCCTTGATTCTTTATCAAAGCTTAACTTTGTGGTGGTTTCTTCCTTCCTTATCTAGAGATTAGTTCTCCAGTGACGAAAATCATATCTTCCCCTTTGATCCATTGTTATTTGGTGAAAAGAAGCTTGTGAATGGATGAAGATCCTAAGAGGAACTCCAAATTCGAGTTTGGAAGCTAACACGCAGGCTCAAGTGAGTCCTTGGGGGTAGATAAGGTGTCAAGTTGTGAGCAGCTCTAAGAATAGAGGGTGTCACAGAAGTGACTTGGCATCCCCTACAAAACTGAGCATTACTAAGATTTAATTGAGAGTATCGTTAACCTAAAATACAAATTTGGATAAAATTGATATGCTTGTGTAAGTCCTCTTGGAGTTAGGGGAATTGGAGGCAGTGAAGTGCCCTAAGTAATTAGAAATCTTAAATAGGCACAGACAGTGAGATGGGAGCACACGATAATTAGTAAATATTGTATATGTATGTAAAGGATAGATGGCTCACTCTACACCTCTTTCTTTTTAGATGGCCAACAACTTTTGTCTACTTTTCCATTTGATAATCATCCCCTTGGAGGGAAGCTGAACTCATGACCCCCTTTTCGACGATGACACTTTTACAAGATATGGGAGATTCGCCTTTCTATCTTTGGATATTATACTACATGAGCGATTCTCCCATATTGATCTTCTTGTCATAATGACGCAAACTCTACCTCCTCGTTATACGGGTATCCCACCAAATGTTGTAGCCACTCCATGATGCTCCCTACCTCCAAAAAATCCAAACCCACCAACCAACCTTGCTGCCAATGGAGCTAGCAGCTCAGAGAGGGGAAAGGAGACTTCCGAGGAAGAGGACCCCTCTAAGTGTTTGGATGAGATTCTATATAGGTGGTTACATATTGAAGTAATATCTAGTAGATCAGTTTATCCCATGTTTGGGATGAATGTAGAAATGTTAAATACAATTTATATTTTGAGATGTATTATATATAGCGGCACTCTTTAACTTTATAAATATATCAAACTGAGTTTTTGATATTAGTTATATAATGCATGGATTATATAGTGATTGATAGATGACCTTAAATTGTAACTCCCTAATGACTAGTTGTTTTAAAAATTTGTCTCTCTAAGTTAATTCAATAAAAATCCTTCTTGCAAATTATAAAATTCAATCTAATAAATATGTGAAAAAGAGTGTTACAACATCCTAAATTCTAGTTTATAAAACATGTAAATTTATAAAACTCTAATGTCACTTAATTTAATTTATAAGATACATATAGAAATTCTTTTTTATTAACCTTAACACAATTCATTTAATTATTTATCTATCAAAAATATTGGAGACTTAAGAAAAATGGGTGGAAATCTTCATGAAAAATTTAAAACTTTTTATGTGTTATCGTGAAATAAAAAGAGGTCAAGTATTGGGAAATGATTTCACTTGTAGAAATACAAATGGATAAAATGAATTCATAATTTAGAAACATTATGTATAGAGAAACTAGAAGTGTAAAAATTTACTAAATGTACATCCACATATATATAAGTAACTTGTACATGGGCAAACAACAAAATAATATAAAATGTTTATAGAAGATATGCATCCCACCCCAAGGTAGCCAAAAATACAACTGGCAAAAATACTAGACGACTATGTACATGCAAAAATGTGAATCCAAGGTATAGCAATAAATATAGTCAAAAGAGAAAGCTAGAATTAGAGTAATCATCTACAATCTAGTCTCCAATACTATGTGCATATCCACCATGATAGTACGAGTTAGCAGGAATGAAGTGTCAAGAGGTCTCCTAAACAGATCCCTAGGAAGTAGTCTTGTTGGGATACTCTTCAAGATCCTCATATCCGTTGCTCTTCATCAACCGTCCAACTCCACTTGTGTCAAGTGTTGTCCCTACCTCTTATGGCTCTACCATTAGTAGCTCAAGCTTTGGCTCTAGCTGCTCGAGCTCCTCCTCTGATACTGAGTCTTCCAAATAAGTAAGGATCCAGTCATCATCCCCTTCCTTTCCCAACTTCATGGGATTGGGCACCACTTGGTGACCTCTCTACCCAGATAACACCAGAGTGTGAGGCCCCGTCCTAAGCGGAAAACCATGTCGTGCCAAAACTATAGATATGGGAAAAGTAGGACTGTAAGAAATCTCCTCAAAATTCTTGGACAGACCTCTAAGGTGATAATAGGATGAAGATGACAATGATAATCATAATGACAATGAGATAGCAACTATCTTTACTATCAATGAATGTTGAGAATAAGGTGGCATAGGTTTAGTACACCAAATGAAAAAGTAAAATATCTCAAGTTATGTGTATGTATCATCTATCAACGTTAGAGTTAAATGGAGATGACCCACAAAATGATCGATGCCCTTAACTGCACCTTAAGTCAATCATCCATCGTAACACTCAATGCATAAATGGTGTATCATACCTCTCGATTTCAATATATCTTAACCTCTCATGTTTTGTAAAGATCAAAATGTTAGAATTATTATCTATCCCTAATTAACAATCTTTTTATTAGGTTTTATTATTTTCATTGTTGTCTAAAAATAACCAACGCCAAAATTAATTTTAGTTGTCACAGTTTCCTCATTAAAAGTTTTTGTGACTACTCATAGAGTAAACACTATATTTATAGAGTTTCTCAACACATAATAAATTCACAAAGTTTAATATGCCAAAATAATAATTTATCATGAAACTTGATACAGACAGTTTCAAACAATTAAAATTTCACAAATATCACACACGTAGATAATTACTTTAAATTCACACTTTTTCACGTCTCAGAATCTAAGGTCACAGTCTGAACATATTATTTATGCTATGTATCACGTCATGTCACTTAATTTTAAGAAAAACACCAAGTTTTGAAGCATAATTAAATTAATGTTATATTTTAGCTTTAGAAAAAAGGCAAAATGTTCATTAAAATTTATACAACATATTTTTAAAGTTCTAGATTTTATATACAAACAAGGGTTTTTAAATATATTTTTTGGAAAGGTATAATTTATTACAAGCAAAAATTCTACAAAAATTTATAATAATTAATTAAGAAAATATAATTAAATGTTTTCCAAAATAGCACTAGTCAAAGATTTATCCTTTTTTGAACCTTTTCAATATTATTTTTAATTGATTATTTTTTCAACACGTTAACGCGATTATCTTTTCAGTGATACAGAATACACATTCTAATTCAATCTATGCAAATTTTGGCAATTATTCTACTAAAACATTTTTGTGACAAAAAATTTACTTAAAACCAAAGAAAAACTTAGAAAACATTGTCCTTTGGTCTAAACCTAGTCACTGTCAAGCAACTAGGTCAAAACTTACAAATTTTCAATTGAAATATTTTTATATATTCTAAAAGGCCTTGAAGTCTATTTTCCAAAAAGGACATGTTGAATGCTTGATTCGACATTCTTACTAAGATTATTTTCTAGAAGCTCCATAAGATTAAATGTGTGTTTTTGTATCTATTTTTATTGAAAACAAGTTTAAAAGCAATCTAATGGTTGGATCAAGAGATATGCTTAGAATAGTGACACATGCACATGTAGGAATCTAAGTTTCAGCCATAATCTCTCAATCTTTGGCTACAAATAAAATAGCAAATAAATTAAAAAAAATCTAGAAACATTTGGGCAGAGTCTCCTTTATTTAAGGTTCATCCTCATGGCTTGAAAATAAAAAATAAACAAAGAGAAGAGCACATGCAAACCAACAAAACCAACCAACAAATGTAACATGGAAGAATGCATGATGAAAAATCACTTTTCAAAAACATGTAAAAAAACAATCATGAAGAAAATGGACATGCAAGTCACGAAAATAAGTCGTCACCTTTAGCCAACTTGAATTCACAACAAGAACATCATCCTTAACAAAATAAATGGAAGCAAAATGAGAGATGCGCGACGGTTTTGGGTGAACAAGGTAGCTTGGAAGGCTTTGAAGTGTTGAGACTAGCTCTCGATTCCTAGCTTGCATTTTGAAGAGGAAATGAAACGAAATTCAAGTGTTCAAATGATTTGTGAGTGTGAGGAAAAGGGAACTTCTGCAGCGTTTAAAAGAAAAGAGAAAGAGAGAAAGTTACTCATGATTTGTGATTTTTAAGAGTAATAACGATGAAGTCATGTTATGGTAGGTGATGAGATGTTTAAGTGAGATTTTGTGATCTTTAGGTGAGCGTGTATGTGGGTGGCCATGTGGTTTAGTAACCAATAGGATTTTTCCACATGGCTCCCCCTTGTAGGACCTACTTAGTCTAGAAGGATTTATCACAAAATGTGCAATAAACTATTTTTCGATTGATTTTTAACAAATTTTCTTTCGATATCACTATTCATTCTTCTCTTCTATTTTTTTCTCTTAAAATATGATTATATCTTTCTACTAGATAGATTACAATAATTTAGGTTTTAATTAGACAAAATTAAATTTTATTTTATAGATTTTTACTAATGAAAATTGATTAGTAAATTTTCATCATGAAAGGCAAAATTGTCCAATTAAAATTTTGCCTTCCTCTAAAACCTTATATATTTTAGTTTATTTTATTTTCTTAAGGTTACTTAAAATATTCATATGCAGAACTTTATTTAATAGATAAAGTTCATCAAACAAATATTCAATAGATAGAAAAGAAACAAATGCACATAAGGATTTTAATTTCCTAAATGTACACGCACAACCAAATTTTTATCAATTTAATAAAATATCTACCGTCAATATTTATCCTATAAAATCTTCTTGAATTTTAGCTATTCAAAATTAATTTGAATGATTTATTTTTATATAAATAAAAATATTTTGACTCAAGAAATCCAATAAATAAATGAATACAACAAACATATAGCTAGGTTGAAATTTTAAGATGTTACATGGTATACCTACTCCTACTATTTTTCCTTTTTGATTCACTCCAAAGGTGACTAGTCCACCATTCCTTGTCTTCATGCTTAGAACATACACCTTTCTACCATTATGTGTCACGAGCACCTACTATTTAGGTATCAATATAAGAGTTTTCTTTCTATTGTTAAGCAGATATGAAATAAGAATAATTTTTCATTTAGGTACCCAAATAGATGCTTGGAGGTTTTTTATTAGGTAGGTGTCTACATTTAGATGTTATATGTCTAGGTTTGTCACAATCTTAACATGAGAGAGCATGTTTATTATGAATGTTTTTCTTTTTCATATATCCAAGGCCAAATTTATCTAAAGGATGTCTTGAATACCTTAAGGTCTTGGAGAAATTCCCTTATCCCTTTACAAACTTGGAGAAATTCTCCTTCCAGTACTTGACTTCAGTTTGAGGTTTCTCAACTTCTTCTGAGTCTTACTTTGATGAATGATTGCCTTCAGGTTTGGTCCTTTTTATTCTAAAGCCTTGTTTTTAGAAATAAGATCCCCATGCTCTTTTGATAATTTTGAAAACTTCTTTTTCAAATTTTTATAGGCTTTGGATAGAAAGGATGAGTTAGAAAGAAGTTTATGATAAACTTCCCTTAAAGATTCAAAGTTAAAAAAAAATATTTCATCTTCTTTTTCCTCTTCCTTTGTGTTTAACTCTTTTAGGGAGATGTATACCATAAGGCACAATTTAGCTTTTTCATTACCTTCTCATCAAACATATCCTCATCCAAATCTTCTCATATGGCCATTAGACCTTTCTTATTTTTCTTGAATAAGGTTTTCTTTTTCTTCTTCTTCTCTTCCTCATTGGCAAGCTGAGGACACTCTAACTTGAAGTGACCAAGTTTTTTACACTCATAATATACTATTGGTATTTTGTCACTAGTCTCTTTTGAGAGCTTCTTGGAGTAGTTCATCTAGTGAGATCCTCCTTTCTTCCTCCACATAGAGTGGATCTAGCTCAAGCTGAAAGAGATTTCATCATCATCTAAGATCTCTTCCTCACTTTGATCATAAGTGCACTTGTCGACCATTATGGTTTAGACGTTGAGGGAGACGTCTTCTTGGCTTTCTAGGCAAAAAGAGCAATGAATTTTCCTTTCTTCCCTTCATCTTGATCAAGCTTGATCTCATGGATTTTGAGCATTGTTATTAGCTCTTCTAGTGAGATTTATTCCAAATTCTTGGACATCTGGACAATAATTACTTAAGGTTTTTACCTCTTAGGCAAGTTTTTAAAAATTTTATCAACTTGATCAAAATTCTCATGGTTTTTACCTAAAGATCTGAACTTGTTAAGGATTATCTATAATCTTCCAAACATAGTTTGGATGCCTTCATTCTCCACCACTTTAAAGAACCATACTCTCTAACAAATAAATCGAGCTTGTTCCTTTTGACTGTGTCAATGCTTTCATATGTGACAACTAGAGTATTTCATATTTGTTTAGCACTTTTAAAGCCATTAACCTTGTAGTACTTCTTCTCTAACAAAGCACATAGCAAGGAATTTCTAGCACTTGAGTTAAGCAGAACTTTGGTCTTCTGGTCGTTTATCCAATCTTTTTTATGAATGGGAATACCATTTTCATTCACAAGAATATAGTCTCCTAGTTCCACGACATACATTATGTTTATGTGACAAGATTCCAGATAGGTTATCATTTTGTTCTTCCAATAGTCATAGTTGACACCTTTGAACATGAGAGCTTTGTTGGTTGCATGTCTTTCATTTTCCATTTATAGGATTTCTTGCCCCTTCAACTATTAAAAGCTCAACCCCTAGAGGTTGAGCTCTAATACCAATTGAAGGGTTAGAAAGTACACTAGAAAAGGGAGTTGAATAGTGTGTGTATGATTTTCTTCATCTTTTCAAAAACCTTTTTAGAAAAAGATGTTTAAGACAACGAAAAATATTTTGCAACCAAATGTATAAAACTATGAAGGATAAACTTAACATAAAAAGTCTTTTATATTGATTCATTCTAACTCTTGAATTACGTCTAGTTCTCCCTTAATATGAAAGGTCCAACTAAACAAAAATTTGTTTACACATGAGTAATGAATTTGTCACTCGTGTCTATATAATTAGTATTCTCTAAGTCACTTTTAGTTTCTCAACCCAAATATTCTTTAATGTCACTTTTGGCTATAACACTTAATCACCTAATTAAGTAAACTAAAATATTCTTTTATACCAAGTCACTCTTGACTTTCTTAAATCTATACAAAATGTGAATAATTCACAATGTGAGAATATGAAAGTTCCAAAATAAGATACAACTTAATAAAGCTAAGGATATGAAATAATTACAAATAATATCTCAAGAAGAGATATACAAGATTCAAACGTATAAGAGCTAAGAGTTGAGTTCATAAAGACTTGTGAATGTCTTTGTAACTCGTCTAAGTCTTCATGTATTGGTATATATAGCCTCAAGAAGAGATGCATGACTCTACTTTATGTCTTTGTTTTGTAGATGTTCAGCTTTTGCTGAAGGAGAGAGAAAACTTGTCTTTTGTCTTTTTCTTTTTTTTGCTTTCTAAACTTTGGCAGGTCAACTACTTTCTAAACATCCCTACTTTAGTCTTTTCTTTGATGACAAATTTTAGAGCTCAATGATTCTTTAATCTAGAACTTTGTTTATCTTCATCATGTTTATTGTTTTTTCATAAATGCTCATTTTGAATTTAATCATTACATAAGTTGTTATATCATTTATCCTAAGCATTTGAAGTGTATAAGAATAATCAGTCTTAATAATAATGTAAGTAGGTACAAGTATGAAGATTCTTAAGGACGATTGTTGATTTTGGACGTATTTTCAAATCATACATCTAGGACATATAGTTTTCGTGAAAACTTTGTTGAACATATATTAATTGAAAATATCATATAGACATATCCAACATTTTAGAACTTAGGACGCTTAACTTATTTCACATTTGAACTATACATTTGAGTTAAGAGATATTGTTTCTTTATTGCTTTAAGATGTATTTATGTCATCACATTCATCAAATTTTTAGTACTTCTTAAATTATATTGTTAATTTGTTATCATCAAAACCATAGATTTGTAGGAATTAGATGTTCATTTACGTCTTCAGTTTTAACATAATTGGATAAGATAAACCTTTAACTTTTAATCTAGCTTACCAAATAATTATTGATATTAGATATTATGCGATCCATTAAAGTCAAAGTAGAAGAGGTTAAAAGAAAGGCAAGAGAAGTGAATGTATTTATTTAACCTCATACCATTATATATTGATTTACAAAAATAATGGGACCATTCAAGTGAAAACATCCAAACATCAAGATATATTAAATTAAAATATTAATTTTATTATTTTTAGATTATTATTAGATCAGATTACTTTAATAAAAAGATAATAGAATTATAGGGATAGTTAAGTTAATGAATTATAAGCATATTGAAAGAAACTTAATGATATTTATTATACACAGATAAGTTATAGGAACCATTTTTAGATTAAATTAAATATTAATCATATTTAATAATATACAAATGAATTATGACAATAATTCATTCTAGAAACCATATTTTGATGAGACATCTACGGTTATCATGCATCTTTGTACCAAAAAATGATTAATTAATGATTACAAAAAAATTTCTTAATTATTTGATCAAAAATCATTATTAAAAATAACTTATTCCTTTAAATAAAAATATTTTGGACTAAAAATTTTATGACAATCATATATCCTTGCACCAAATATTAATTGACTAATGATTAAAAATAATAGCTTTAATTATTTAGTATAAAAATAATAATTAAAAATAACTTATTCCTTTGATTAAAAATAGTTCAAACTATAAAACGTATGACAATAATGAATAGTTGCAAAAAAATATTAATTGATTAATGACTAAAAATAACTCCTTTAATTATTTAGTCTAATAATATTAATTAAAAATAACATATTTTCTTAATTAAAAATAATTTGGTGTAAACACTTGTTACAATTATATATCATTATACTAAATATTAATTAACTTTTAATTTTGAAGTTAAATAAATAAATTAATAAATTTACTTATATTACATAAAATCAATTTGTTTATGTAACATCATGTTAAAATAAAAACTTAACAAAATAGAAATCATCGGGATATTGTTAATTTAAAATAATAAAAATACCATATAATGAAAATAAATAGTAAGAAAATGATCTTTTAAATAGTAATTATACTTATTCTAGAAAATATTTTAAGAAATTATTTGTTGTTATTGTAATTATTAAAATAATAAAATTATTAATGAGTTAATTAGAAATAAATAATAGCCTAATTACAAAAATCTAAGAAAACTTTTAACTTTAAATAATCAATAGATAAGTATAAAAATATATGCCATAGAATCAAATTTTAGATTAAAGTAGAAAGAAAATAATAAAACAAATTCTATGTGTGTGTATATATATATATATATATATTAAGATTATTTAAGGAAAATATAAATGAATTTTTAGGATTTTTAGAATAATTAAAATCTGGAAAGCATTAATCATATACTAATATAAATAAAAATATATATAAATGTAAAAAAAGTTGTAACATTAAAAAAATAGGGGCTAAGGTTCAAACCCAAGCCCCTGGGAAAGCATGGTAGAGCTACAAAGCCAATTGTGTTAAACCACACTTAAGCTTGTATAAGGAAATAAATAAAAGAGGGAATAAGTGGAAAAAGTAGGAGGCGAGGGCCGAACTCGCGACCTAGAAGGTAAAAGAGGGAGGAAACACGCTTAACCACTGGACCGTTAGGCCCATTCGCGTCAAGTAAAGGGAATTAATATATGTTTAAGGGTTGTGTTTTGGAAAACTAGAAAAAGAAATCAACAAAACAAAAAGTGCCTAGAGAGGGCTCGAGGAGTGGACTTGGCACCTGAGACTTAGTGTCTTTGTAACATCCTATTTTTCTAATTAATAAAAAAATATTATTATTTCATAAATAAATAAAGTTGTTAGTTTAAGAATAGGAAATTATTTACTAATTCGCAAAGTAAAAAATGATAAAAATAAATCAAAATTCAATATATAATTAACAAAAACTTAACAAGTAAATAAAATAACTAAAATATTTTAAAATACATAAAATTGGAAATTTAAAAGCCAAAAAAATAAAACATGATTAGGAGAATAAATAAATATAGAAAAGAAAATTTTTCTAGA
>JAMLFT010010882.1:0-11508 GCA_026544285.1 Pachyrhizus erosus
TATTTTAAAAAATATTTTTATTATAATTTTATTTATTAAATATTATCTTTTAAAAATAGTTTAAATAATTACCGTTATAATTATTATAATATCTATTTATTCATATTTATTTATTTTTTGATGAGATGAAAAATAAAAATAATATAATATTATTTCTTAATTATTTTAAAAAATTAAATTTAAAAAATGTAATTCAAGGTTAAAAATAAAGAATGAAATGTACATATTTATTTTCATTCATTGATATAGATTATAGATATGATTTATTTAAATAAAATTAATTTAAACATTATACCATTTATTTCAAATATTATATTATATTTATATTTTTTAATATAATATTTGATTATAAAAAATTATAAAAGATTATTTAAGTATTTTAAATTATCGGATAAAGAATACCCATATCTGTTCAATTAACACGTTATGAAATTTATTTGCACATATTTTAGCGTGTGCATGTTTTCTTTTTCATCCCTAATATGGACTGCTAACGGAACTCTTATGAAGAAACCTTTGAAAGGGAACTTGAATCTTTTATAGCAAAATCCTTTATAGCTTTTTCATGGTCTTTTTACCTCTCTTCAATTTCTCTTTTTCTTTTTATTATTTGTCTTCCTCTTTTTATCACCTCTCTTAAAAACAAGCATTGTTTTTTAATCTTGAAATTTTGTAAATGAAAATCATTTTTAGAAAATTAGAATGAGAAGAAAACAGAAAATATTTTTTCGAATCAAATGAGCCGTAATTTTTCATGTTAAGAATTATAAAATTGCTTCATTTCAGATGTTTTAATATTTTGTTTACCTATCATTTTATTATGACATATAATTAAATTTTAAAACTAGAACCGTTAAATCCACAAACTATATTTGATGCACTTATTTTATAAAACAATAATAAAGTCTTTTATCGTTATTATATTATTTTACAATAATTGTTACTTAAAATTTCTCTTAAGGGCAGTATTTAAAAATTTTAGAGCCTTAAACAAAATTTATAGAGTTTAACGATTTTGTATGGTTAATGTAAAAAGTAAAAAAAATTATATTATCAATTGATAAAAAATATGATTTGATATAATTTTAAAATAATTATTATAAAAATTAATAAATTTTTATCATATATAATATTTTTTATTAAATAATTGTATAACATTATTTTATACTGTTAATATATAATTTATTTTTTAATTCAGCCAATATAAAAAATCTTATTTTCTCAAATCTATATATAAAGTTTTTTGTGATATAAATAATCAAACCATTTTTTTCTCTAACTTTGAATAGTAAAATTATTGATAAAAGTTTTATAGTAATGTAATTTTTATATTTGATTCTCAACAGATATTTTTTTCAATTCTTTTTTTAGGATTGATTCATAAACCAATTTGAATATAATTTAAAATTTTATTTAATAATTTATTCGTTAAAATTGACTTATAAATCAAATAAATTAAACTTAAATTAAAATTTGAAATTATTAAATAAATAAACTAAACTCACACTACTTGTATTTCGATTTAATTGTTTCGAAAATCAATTCAATTAAATAATGTATTTTATAATATTAAATTCATATAATTAAATTTTAATTAATTTTATATTATTTTTATTTTTGTATGAAATAAATATATATAAAATAATCGTAATTTAAATCCAATTAAACTAATGAACTAAATCAAGTTAATCACAAATTTAAATTTAGTTGAGTTTAAGTTAAAAAAGAAAACTCATATCTAACTTAAGTTGAACTTTAAACCAAGCCAATTCAAGTTAAGTTGAACCTAGTCCAACTCATTTCCAATTTTATTTTTTATAACTTCAATTAATTAATTCACAAATATTAAGAAAATTAACAAATTTAATAATTAAATTTATATATTTTCTAAAATTAGTTCTTTCATTAATGAAACATACTCTTATTTTTATAAAATGTTTTTATTAAATTTAATTTTTTTAATCTTTTTTATCATTTTAATTTATATTGACTATAAGTGAAGAGATAAAATAAGTTTCAAAAAATATTGAGAAAGTTAGGCTTCTAAAGAATATAAGATATTAATGTATTTTATCTACTATTTATTGAACTCATAAAAATAATTCATAATTAAGGATATTATTATAAAAAATAATTAATATATAAAAATTTATTTTTATATAAAAAAAACCCAGTAAGACATCTATTTTGGAACACTGAAGGGAGTAATATGACTAACTCATTCATGTTACTTGTAATATCATTGATCTCCAAAGGAATTATGCAATTTAAATTTTTAAATTTGCTTTTAATCATGACAAGAGTTATTAGCATTGACATAATATTTTATGAAAAGTTTAGACATTTACAAAAGAATAATTTTTATATAGTCTTAATTTTTATTAATAACTTTAATTCTAAAAATAAATTATAATTATTAAAATGAAAACGTTATTTGAAATTTAAATATTTTTTTAAAGACTAATATAATAATTTTTAATTCATCCTCATCCAGAATAAACAGAAATAGGAAGGTAGGAATGAGTTAAGAATGATTTTGAAATACTATAAATAGAAAAATAATTAATAATATAATCTTTAATGGGTAGTATTATTAGAAAAATGTTAGTAATAGGTTAATCGGTTAGACATATACTAAATAACTAAAAATAATTACTGCTTTGATAATAATTTTATTTTAAAATAGAATAATAAAAACCGATCACTTAATATTTTAAATTAATAATTTTTTTAAATATATCAAATTTGTTTGGCCTTCAACAATTAGGAACTTTTCCTCGTTTGACTAAAGGCCACCTCATTATTTTCAATAATATTTTTTCCAACTTTAGTTTATCTAATATATATATCCAAAATACTAAATAATCTAAAACTAGTGAAAAAATTGTCCCTAATTAAAAAAATTGTTTATAATTATTTTAGCAATGGAATTAGGGATAGAAGGGATGTTATTTCATTGCTGAGTTTAGCTTTTCTAGTACTCACTTGGTTGGCTTAATATTTTAATCTATGCTACGTTGTGTTTATCATTATAAAAAAATATCATTTAGCGATCGAAGTTTTTAATTGCAATTTAAGGAAATTTCGTCAAAACACATTAAGAACCAAATTGACAATCAAATTACTACTATCACAATTTATCTAGTCATTGATTATTTTAATAACACTTTGATCGATTCTTATTAGGAGATCGAGCTAGCATTTGAATCTTTCGATCACTAATTCAGTTGCTACATCACAATTGATAGTAAACATTAAAAAAAAAGCTTTTGCAGCTAATATTTTAGTCACAATGTTGGTCGCTAGCTAATAATTTATATTTATTATAAAATTACGAGGACCTTTATTTTAGTGTTTTGATGGTCATTAAATATTAATTACATATAATAATATTAAAAATTAAATTTAAGATAACAATTGACCACATATTTTGTTCCAAGTTCAGTTGATAAGCAATGTACTTTAAAAAAATATTATTTTTTATTATTTATGATTTTTAACTTACTTTATTATTACTGATAGTAAAAAAATAAAAATAAAATATTTATTTTTTAAAAAGACATGCAAATCAATCATCACAGAAAAGAAGATGTCAACATAGTATGATGGTATTTCAAATCCTACTGATCATCTGCAACACTTGGTAAAATTAATAAAGGTAGAAAAAATGAGTAGAACATGAAAGGATCCTACCAAAAACCATGGAAACAAGAAATCAAAAGATCTTATAGGAAGGTAACTCTAATCCATTTAGGTAAAAATCCTTCAAACAGAAGCACAATATCTCATATGGTTAGCAAGTTTATCTGCACAAGAAATCTCTGGCTAGGGTGAAAGACCCTATCATGTTTCCCACTATGGAAAATCACTTTCGTACCATTAGATATATTAATTGTTTAATTTAAGATTTTTGTTCTTCTTTTTATCTTTTTCTTTTTAATTTTTTTACGTGTCTTTCCCATTATGTCCCTGTCCTCTTAAGTATTGTAGTAGTGCTCACGATGCCATCTCAGAACAATGACACCACTGTTGTCGCCCAGAACAACGACGTTGCTGTCGCCGCCGCCCACCATTCCCCGTCATTTAATCAACCACGAGCCCTCCCAAATCCTTTCTTCTTCAGTTATGAAACAAAACCAAGTCAAATCTAATTTTCCTTTTGAAATAAAACTCAAATTTAACAACCAAAATCAGATCTATCTTCCATTTCGTAACCCTCTATCTCCCTTTGAAGTCGACCTTCGGGAAATTGGGATAAATCGGGAAAAAGAGAAGAGAAAAAAGAAAATAAAAATAAAAAATAAAAAATAAATTTGAACCATTTATTTAAAATGAAATAGATGTAATGGTTTCATATTTGTTTCTCACGGTGGGAGACATACCTTGATCTCCCACCATAGCTTTCGTGGCACAAGAATTGCTCTCTCTAAATATGTGAGAGACTCTAAAATTAAAACTCCTTTAAAGGTGAAGACAGTTAAACTACCTCTTTCTAGTAGTCCAAGGAATACCAATGTGTGAATTGAAAAATGAACAATAAGAGTAGAATTTGTTTTCAACTACGATCTATACCAACCATTTTGATCCGCCAATTCCATTGACAATTAAGGTTATTTAGTTCAAAAGAATTAGAGTGGAACAAATAAGAAATATTTAAATTAAAATTGTTTAATTAATTAATAAATAAATAAATAAGTAAAATTTTAATATAAATATTATTCTATCCTCGGCAGCACAATGTTGCGTTTTTTTTTTTACAATGTAAGTCAAACGTTTGACGTGAAACAAGATATAAAATTGATTACATATTCTGCACAACAAATTGTTTAGCATAATCGATTATGACATAATAAGAATAATCGATTTTCAAACAGCAAACTTCACATTTTTAGGCAGTGGTCTTCATATTTCAGGCCACAAACTTAAGTAAAATGGATAAAGTTTTGCATCAGTAACAAATTCCTCTCTTCTCATTTCAGCGTGGAACTTCTGCAATGTGGAATCCATTATTATTTCAAATATTTTTTCCTTCCTTTTCACTGTTTTTCATTGCTATTAAACACACGCGAAAAAATATTTCTTCATTCTATATATATCCTACTTAAATAATATAATTTACATTTGTCTGTTTCTTCATCATTTTAAATAGTACTTTCAAGATATTTAAATCGTGCAACTTATGGTATGATATGATTTCCAATATCTACCACCACTACACTAAAATTAATACAGACCATATTAAACTTATATTTTATATACTCCATTTTTTCACTTAAACGCAAGTTTTACCTTCTCTTAAAACTAACATGTCTAACTTTTCATTTATTTTCTCTTCATTTTTTTAAATAAGAATTAGCAATGTATTTAATTACAGGAAAATAGAGAAAAGGGAAGACATTTTCTTTTAATTTTACTTCCCCTCGTATTTTTGTTTTGGTTCAAAAATTAAGAGGATCCGAAAAGAACGAAATTTATAATTATTGGACTATACAAACAAAATTGCTCCGAAATTTTATTTTACCTCTCATAATTTTTTTTATACAAAACTATAACCTTTACTGAAAGTAATTTTACTTGATCTGAGTAAAACAGCAAATCACTACTAGAATTTTTTATTTTAATGGGAGTAATTTAACCGGGTTTGTGAAAACTTCCATAAATATATGTAGCTGATGGAGGTTTTATTAACCCCGGTTAACTACCAGCGACTTTTATTGAAACTGTAGGAAAAATCACTGTTAATTAATTTTTATTTTATATTTATTTAATTTAATTTAATCTAATAAAAAAAATTTCACTTTCCCCCGATTAATTTGTTCCCTTTCTGCCTCCTATCCCGCGCGCGACTCCAAAAAAATCCCGTTAAATACATTTTTTTTGGGTGAATCTCTACAACAACATAGTACCTGTCATCTTTTTTTTTTTTATATAAAATATAACAATATATTATTTATATAATTATATTTTCCTTCTCTCATGAAAACCACATAAAGTGACCATTCCTCTTCCTTTCACTTTCCTTTAACCGAACTCAATTAAATGAGTTCTCCTTTCATTTTCATTTCCTTCCTTCTCTTTTATTGGAGTAGTTATTTTTCTTTTCATTCCCTCCTGTCATTAAAATGTATTTAAATATATATATATATATATATCATTTGTAAAAAGAAAAAAAATGCATTGGCATGGTTATTTTATGGCTTGAGCAGAGAGATAGATAATAGAAAAAGGGATAGTGCTCACGCCCACTAGTCAGCTTACTGCCTCGGTTCTCACGGCACTCTTATTATCTTGTTAGTCATTTGTTCACCAACCAAAAAATGGTAGAAAAATAATCCCACAAGTTTTCCACATAAATTCAATGCTCGGTATTGCCCAGCTTCTTTTGCTTCTAGAAACTTTGTTAACCTTTCAATTTTAGACTATCAGCATTATCTGGCTTTTAATTTCATTTCATGGATGAAGTTTGGTTGGTGAGTTTCTGACCGCATATAATGAAATTATATTTGTTTTTCAGGTTAAAATATTTAGAAGAGGCGATTTTCAATAAATAACTTAATTAATTACTTATTTAATAATTTTTATAATATGAAAATTTACATAAGTTTGATAATAATTTTTTTGTTGTATATATATATAAGAAAAAAATTAAAGGAATCATGTGTCATTTTTAAAATCCGTTCATAAAATGTTTTACAAATGCCATTACCTAGATTGGTCTAATGGTGGTATTTTATATAGTTTGCATAAGACTTTAGGTTTAAAATTTATATTGAAAACACAAAAAAAGAATTCTTTGCCTTCCTTCTCACTTTAATTATGGATTTCTTAAATTCTTCTATTTTTACACATCATCCTTCTCACCATTCTCACTTTTCTGATTCATCTGCATTAAAACCTATTAAAAAGATTATCCTTTAGAAGCTGATATATATTTTTCTATATTATTTTTTGAAAATCTGGTTTGAAAAGAAGTCTAAACATAGATTTTTTAAAGGTCTTCCTGTTAAGACAGCGATGCCTACATTGTGCCCTTCGCGTGTATTTCAGACTATCTTTGCCCTAAAGTGATCATAAACCGGTCAACTTAGAAGTTGGAAACATATTAACATTGCTTTAATATAAGACAACCTTCACGGGCAAAATTCAAAGCATTGACAAAAGCTACATCACAATTAAATAATGTGAAACATTGATGACTCATAAACCAAAAGAAAATGTAAAAACTTACATATTACATTCTCGTAGGTTTTTTCTTGCTAGAACTCTACCATAAAAATAGTGCTATGTGGTATTACAAGTTTAAGAGGTGAGCAAATAATGTTTATGTAAAAAAAATAAAAAATAAAGTGGCATGCAAATAATTGCATCTATAATTTTGTAGAGAAAACAATTAAAGAAAGAGTGTAACAAGAAGACTGCTCCATTCTGTCAGATGCATGTATATATATGGCTGGACAGTGAGGCAGCAAAGGTCACAAGGGAGTGAACTCCAAAAAGTTTCAAGGAACATTAAAAATGTTAGCCCGTAGTATATAAAACTTAAAATTGATTCCAGTCTAAGAAAGACAAGAAGAACAAACCTTATTCTCCTATTATGGCAATACTAAATTTCAGGAATTTTCTATACAAATAAATATATACCTATCTTTTCTGCCAAACACTATATAAAAATAGTACGATGGATGGTCTTGGAATCATGTTAATCCCCTCAAAGTTTTTATATTAATAATTCTCATTCCTTCTCTCTCTCTCTCCTATAATTCTGACTTGGGGTTGTAATTAAAGAGTGGAGGTTACCCCAATCAATCAAAAAGCTCAAAGCAGCAACACCAAAACCAAAAAGGCAACATGGGCAGGGCTCCTTGCTGCGACAAAGCAAACGTGAAGAAAGGCCCATGGTCACCAGAAGAAGATGCTAAGCTCAAGTCCTACATAGAAAAACATGGCACCGGTGGTAACTGGATTGCTTTGCCTCAAAAAATAGGTATATAAATACTATACTACACACAAATTCACACACACTGCTTTCTTTGTAACCCTATTTATAAATTTGAATTTCCTACTTTCCTTGATTCATTCACATATATATCTTCATCTCATTGAATATATCTATGTGTAATTAGGAGCCAAGGACTTACTCAATTAAGAAAATTTTTGCGGCCAGACTTCAAATTTTCCTTTTGATAAAGCTTAAAACACAGTATCAAAAGTATTATGATATTACTTTTCAATCAAAATTAGCATTTGGTTTCGATGATTGTCATTAATTTAACAACCATTATGATTAACAAGAAATACTAGTTTTGATTGAAGATTAGTTTGGTCCTTCTTTTATAATTTCTTACAGTTATATTAATTTTGTGATTCAGGCCTTAAGCGTTGTGGCAAGAGTTGCCGCCTTAGGTGGCTAAACTATCTTCGCCCTAATCTCAAGCACGGTGGTTTCTCCGAAGAAGAAGACAACATTATTTGCAACCTTTACGTCAGTATTGGAAGCAGGTTTATACATACATACATATATATGTGTTCATTTCAGTCCTAGCTAAATTTAATAGTTAATTGCATCATTATGATACCTATTGCTAATTATAATCCGTGTTTAGTTTCACATATTAGATGTAGTTTCACATAGTTATAACTTGACATCAAACACGTAATTTTTCACTTTTACTAAGGAATTGATGGTTCTATAATTTTCATATTTCAAACCTGATTTCTTACTTCACAGCGAGTTTCTAAACAGACAATACATGTTGTGATTGCAGGTGGTCAGTGATTGCAGCTCAATTGCCAGGAAGAACGGACAATGACATAAAGAACTACTGGAACACGAGGCTGAAAAAGAAGCTTCTGGGGAAGCACCGAAGAGAGCCACGTAATAGAGTCAATTACAACAGTGTTAATCAAGAAAGTGATGTTAATAGAGGGAGTAGTACTGATGGTGATTCTTCTTCCTTATCCTTGGTTCAGGAAAATAATGGCACTACTCAGCAACAACAACAACCATGTTGGCCCCAAAATATTAATAATATGCCTGTGCTACCACTGCCGGTAGTACCATTGCCATACACAAACCAAGGGCCATGTTTCAACGACCAAGATTCTATCAAAAAACTCCTTATCAAGCTGGGAGGAAGATTTTCAGGTGATTATTACCATCCTACCCTTGATGGGTTGAACCTTCAATTCTCATCAGATGGGCAACAAATTTATCAAGAGCAAGTCCATGTTGGCTCTTCTTCTGCTGCTGCTGCTTGTATTAGTGCCACTATTAACAACAATGAGGTACAATTTGCACAAACTGGTCAATACTCTGGAGCTGATAGCTTGGTGCAAGGACAAGGTAGTAATTTCACTCCATCATTTGAGGAAATGGTGTCTTCTTCTAATTATCCAGATGGGTTGGAGTTCTTGTATAATGAAGGCATGATCGACCATAAGATAATAGATTCTACTACTACCTGTGGCCAAACCACTACTACCACAAACTGGGGTGAAAATAGCACTTCCATCTATTATCATCATTCCCTTGCTTCCAATTACCAAGGTCAAGGTGTGAGGCAAGAATGTGCTTTGCAGGCTTTTAGCTACCCCGGGGCAAAATAACATGATAATGTACATTGTTATTTTTATTATGATTAACCACTGCTACTACCCATTTGTCACAAAGGGAGGGGAGTAATTGATTATTATAGACAATAAAATTAGTTAGATATATATAAAATATAATATAATATAATATATATAACTAGCTATGTGTAGCTATATTAATTTCTGCTTAATTAGTGTTTTCCACAATAGCTTTTTTTTTTTTAGGGTCATAATAGCTAGTGTTGAATGTTGATCATTTGCTAGCTAGTAGCAGTGTAATTTCTCTGACTATTGTTTTGTGTATTAATTTGGGAATCATTTAAATATCTTTCGTGTTCCAACTGATATATGTTATGATTTATGATTTATCATGTGCATGTACATATAAGACCGGTCAAATTCTATGCAATATCGCAGGAAAGGGCACTAAGTACGGTGCAACGTAGTCTGCGGTCAGCACTAAATAATGTGGTTGGTGTGTATGTGTACATCTCTTCATTGAAAAAAGAAGAGATGCAATAAATTCTTAGGATGTCTTTTACAAAATAAATTTATTTATTTTTATCACGTTATTCATCTCAATTACATTTCTCTCTCTTCTTTATTATTTCTCTTCTATTTGTAAGTGGAGTCACTCCTACATGCCTAAAATATACATAATATATCTACTATTTATGGTGAGCGAGTTGTCCTGTAGATGGAACTGAATATTAATAGCATAAAATGACATGTTTAAATAGGGTGCATTTTGTTTCCTCCCTATATAAGAAAGCTACTCTAGCTAGCTAGGGCCTCTTATATAGTTTCATAATTATACAAATATATCGATTTGAAAATTACGTGGCTTTGCTAACAGTCTTAGAAATATGATTTTCAGAATTGATAGAGTAAAATTAATAAATGTATAGTAGTAATATATAGTTTCATAATTTTAGTAGCAAATATGATATAGTAATATTACTACTATTTATTTTTCCCATCAAATTAATACATCTAATTATTAGCAAAAATAAAATTAACTAACTAGATCTTGAGTTGTAATTATTTTAAAGTTTAATAGTACTACTATTGCGTATAAATCAGTTGGTGGGAGTGGGAAGCTGTTGTATCTCAGTAAGAGATTTCAAGTTGGAGTTCCTATATGATTGCAAATGTGTTGAAAATTCAGAGAATTTTCTATTACAATGATTCTGCTCAACTTGACTCGGATCAATATGAGGGCCAATACAGGATTCAAATAGTGGTAGTCTTTGACAAAAAAAGAAAAAAGAAAAAAGAAATAGTTCAGTATAGGTTGCTGACCAAATTAATAATTCCATTCCGTTTTTAGACAATACTTCAACAATAATATATAGATGAATTTTGTGTATCCTAAGCTTAGTGAATCTATCATCACTCGTCAGGATCACAGTAATACTTATAATAGATATAAGTTCCTCTTCAACAGTAATCTAACGTGCATACATCATATCAAATATATAATATGAAACTGAAACATTGATTATTGGAAAGCTGGACTTAAATTTGATTTAAGATTTTCCTTCGTATTACTTCATGTGCTACTTTTTTTCCCTTTCACTCTAACTAGGTAGGGATAAGGCTGATAGGCCCTATATATTAATTAGTTGAAACTTTTAGAAACGGGTTTTGTCAAAACAACAAAAAGTCATGGTCCAGAGTACAGACTTCTTATTCTAAGAAAGCATTTAATGACGTCCTCCTGTGTAAAATGATCAGTGGAAGTACATGAATCAGTCATCAATATGTCTATGAAATGAGTCTTCTCTCATAAATAATCCTTAAAATAATATAAAGTTTAACTATATTCTTAGACTTTAAAATTTAAAATATATTTAATTTTAGTTTTTTAAATTTAAAAATTATTTTAATCTTTTAATTTTGAAAAAAAAAATTAGT